>JAWNPS010000111.1:0-148944 GCA_035047385.1 Drosophila tripunctata | reverse complement strand
GGTTCTTACCCATTTAAAGTTTGAGAATAGGTTAAGATCGTTTCGACCCTAAGGCCTCTAATCATTCGCTTTACCAGATAAGATTATTTTATACAACAGTTAAATGCACCAGCTATCCTGAGGGAAACTTCGGAAGGAACCAGCTACTAGATGGTTCGATTGGTCTTTCGCCCCTATACTCAATTCTGACAATCGATTTGCACGTCAGAACTGTTTCGGTCTTCCATCAGGGTTTCCCCTGACTTCAACCTGATCAAGTATAGTTCACCATCTTTCGGGTCACAGCATATCTGCTCAAGGTACGTTCCAGTTAGAGGTATAAATAATATAAATATCATTATACATAACTATATAGAACGCCCCGGGATTGCGTTAATTAACTATAAATAGTTAAAAAACTAATCCCATTATTAGTCAAGTTAATTACGCTATTAGGTTTTTATCCCAATAACTTGCACATATGTTAGACTCCTTGGTCCGTGTTTCAAGACGGGTCCCGAAGGTATCCTGAATCTTTCGCATTGTTAATCATACAAGTGCATATAATAAACACAAAAATCAATGATAATTATGCCATTATATAATTCCGAAAAATTAACACACTGTACTCATATAAATCTATCAGCACTTTATCAAATTTATGACATTCATTTTATGTTAAAACGCAAGCATTTTAATTTAAATAAGCTCTTATCCAAAATTTTTTGATAAATTTTTGTTACTAATAGATTACAATGTCCTTATATGGAAAAAATGCACACTATTATTATAATATTGTTTAAATATTACAACTCTAATGATGAATTTTCCATAACGGATATTCAGGTTCATCGGGCTTAACCTCTAAGCAGTTTCACGTACTATTTAACTCTCTATTCAGAGTTCTTTTCAACTTTCCCTCACGGTACTTGTTTACTATCGGTCTCATGGTTATATTTAGTTTTAGATGGAGTTTACCACCCACTTAGTGCTGCACTATCAAGCAACACGACTCTTTGGAAACACCATCTAATAATCATTAACGTTATACGGGCCTGGCACCCTCTATGGGTAAATGGCCTCATTTAAGAAGGACTTAAATCGTTAATTTCTCATACTAGAATATTGATGTTCCATACACTGCATCTCACATTTGCCATATAGACAAAGTGACTTAGTGCTGAACTGATTTCTTTTCGCTCGCCGCTACTAAGAAAATCCTTGTTAGTTTCTTTTCCTCCCCTAATTAATATGCTTAAATTCAGGGGGTAGTCCCATATGAGTTGAGGTTGTATAATTACACAAAAATAGTTAAAAATAAACACTTTGTTAATTTTTAACATAATGAAATATACTATTATTTTGAAGTTCCATATTATTACATTGATTATTCTTTATCTCATCGTTAATAAGAGGCAATTCTAGTTAAAAATAATTTAATTTTTTTATGCTAGACATTCCTCAGTATTTATTTGAATCGAATAAAGAATTTATATAATTCTTCAATTTTCTCTTACAAACATATTACAATAGAGAGGCATAGTTATTTTCATTAATTTATTAATATTATGAATATATTATGTATACATACATATACATATATTATCCAATAATATACCATATGCATAAAATTTCGAAAAATCTTAAGCAACTTATTTAGCATAGTCTTACAACCCTCAACCATATGTAGTCCAAGCAGCACTCTAAAATTAATTAAAGTACATAACAGCATGGACTGCGATATGCGTTCAAAATGTCGATGTTCATGTGTCCTGCAGTTCACACGATGACGCACAGTTTGCTGCGTTCTTCATCGACCCATGAGCCGAGTGATCCACCGCTTAGAGTGATATAATTTTTGTTTTATTTCATTTCGTCAAAATTTTTTTATTGAAAGAAATTAAAAATACACCATTTTACTGGCATATATCAATTCCTTCAATAAAATTGTTTTTATACCTAAAAAATGTTGCGAAATGTCTTAGTTTTACATAATTGATGACAATGCGATATTTGACCAATAAATAAATAATTACTATATTTGCATTGTAATCGACATATGTAACACGTTAACCTGAAAACAGGTACAACATTATAAGTTTAGGTTGTTGCGTTTATGCAATGTATGCGCATGTTAAATGAACAATACATTCGTGCAACGCATGTATACTATGGTCCATATACACGCAAGTTTTATTTTTAGTTCAAAAAATACATGATTTATTGAAAAAAAAATTTTATTGATTTTTAAAAATTTTTTTATTTCTTTAAATACATAACTTGTACATATTATAAGAAAAAAAAAATTTTAATTTCTTAACGGTTAGATACATTATACAATAATGATCCTTCCGCAGGTTCACCTACGGAAACCTTGTTACGACTTTTACTTCCTCTAAATAATCAAGTTCGGTCAACTTTTGCGAAACAACCGCAACACACAAGGCGTCACAGTGATCACGTCCGGAGACCTCACTAAATAATTCAATCGGTAGTAGCGACGGGCGGTGTGTACAAAGGGCAGGGACGTAATCAATGCGAGTTAATGACTCACACTTACTGGGAATTCCAAGTTCATGTGAACAGTTTCAGTTCACAATCCCAAGCATGAAAGTGGTTCAGCGGTTTACCCGGACCTCTCGGTCTAGGAAATACACGTTGATACTTTCATTGTAGCGCGCGTGCAGCCCAGGACATCTAAGGGCATCACAGACCTGTTATTGCTCAATCTCATTATTGCTAGACGCAATTTGTCCATTTAAGAAGCTAGTGTCCTTATAATGGGACAAACCAACAGGTACGGCTCCACTTATATAAACACATTCAAACACAATAAACATTTTACTGCCATCGTGAATGAAGGCTATATAAGCTTCAACACCATAATCCTGAAGATATCTATTTAATATATTTGAGTCTCGTTCGTTATCGGAATTAACCAGACAAATCACTCCACGAACTAAGAACGGCCATGCACCACCACCCATAGATTCGAGAAAGAGCTATCAATCTGTCTTACACACTTATGTTCGGACCTGGTAAGTTTTCCCGTGTTGAGTCAAATTAAGCCGCAGGCTCCACTCCTGGTGGTGCCCTTCCGTCAATTCCTTTAAGTTTCAGCTTTGCAACCATACTTCCCCCGGAGCCCAAAAGCTTTGGTTTCCCGGGAAGCGACTGAGAGAGCCATAAAAGTAGCTACACCCAATTGCTAGCTGGCATCGTTTATGGTTAGAACTAGGGCGGTATCTGATCGCCTTCGAACCTCTAACTTTCGTTCTTGATTAATGAAAACATCTTTGGCAAATGCTTTCGCTTAAGTTAGTCTTACGACGGTCCAAGAATTTCACCTCTCGCGTCGTAATACTAATGCCCCCAAACTGCTTCTATTAATCATTACCTCTTGATCTGAAAACCAATGAAAGCAGAACAGAGGTCTTATTTCATTATCCCATGCACAGAATATTCAGGCATTTGAAGCCTGCTTTAAGCACTCTAATTTGTTCAAAGTAATTGTACCGGCCCACAATAACACTCGATTAAGAGCACTAATGCAGGTTTTTAAATAGGAGGAACATACAATAAATACAAGTATTTAATTGCATATAAGAACTCCACCGGTAATACGCTTACATACATAAAGGTATAGTACTAACTACAATTGTAAGTTGCACTACCCGTATGAAGCACAAGTTCAACTACGAACGTTTTAACCGCAACAACTTTAATATACGCTATTGGAGCTGGAATTACCGCGGCTGCTGGCACCAGACTTGCCCTCCAATAGGTCCTTGTTAAAGGATTTAAAGTGTACTCATTCCAATTACAGGGCCTCGGATATGAGTCCTGTATTGTTATTTTTCGTCACTACCTCCCCGAGCTGGGAGTGGGTAATTTACGCGCCTGCTGCCTTCCTTAGATGTGGTAGCCGTTTCTCAGGCTCCCTCTCCGGAATCGAACCCTGATTCCCCGTTACCCGTTGCAACCATGGTAGTCCTAGATACTACCATCAAAAGTTGATAGGGCAGACATTTGAAAGATCTGTCGTCGGTACAAGACCATACGATCTGCATGTTATCTAGAGTTCAACCAGTGTAACGATCTTGCGATCGCTTGGTTTTAGCCTAATAAAAGCACACGTTCCAAAAGGTCCGTGTTTTAATTGCATGTATTAGCTCTAGAATTACCACAGTTATCCAAGTAACTGTTAACGATCTAAGGAACCATAACTGATATAATGAGCCTTTTGCGGTTTCACTTTTAATTCGTGTGTACTTAGACATGCATGGCTTAATCTTTGAGACAAGCATATAACTACTGGCAGGATCAACCAGAATAATGTTATTTTTTGTTTTTTATGTGAAATATAATAAATATATTCACATAAATAATAATTTATAATATGTAAAATACATGACAACTCATTAATATTTTTGAATAAATATGACATGTATATAAAAACGAAAACGGCCATAATTAAATAGCACACATTTTCGTTATTTATAAAATTTTGACCATTTTTAATAATTTGTTCAAAAATATCTTTTTATATACACTTACTTAATATATACATATCACACATGTGTTATTTTAATTCAATAAAAATTGAATAAAAATTTTTATTTTGATGACCAATTTATAATTTTTCTATTTTGCATATGTTTGAATGATAGTAATATATTAAGTAAAGCCTTGAAAAAGGCTGATTTTTGTTTTAGTAATGCCACATATTGAAAAATATACCCTGAAACTTGAATAATGCATAACACCGTGTGTCCAAGTCTTAGTCTATTTGTCAAGCTAACACGCAGTGATCGAGCTCTGCGTATAGTCAAGCCGACTAATCTGGACACATACTCGCTCAAAGAACTTATTGCACCGATGAATATGTAGCACGACTATAAGTCACCGCTAATAGCACGTATTATTACATATCGATGGGAAAATCCCCGAGAGTTTAATATTGACCATTACGTTTTTATATTTGACCAAACTCGGCTAGAGCATTTTGCACTGTTATGCATTTTCAATATTTCAGTTATATTTTTCATATGTGTATTTTTGCATTACTTATATTACTCGTATTTTTATACTCATAATAGACATGCACTCACTGCATGTCATGTATAGGTTTTGTGCCACATTTTCTTTAATGCCATACGTTTATCATGTACTACCCTTTCACATATTTTTATACATGCATTATTTTAATAATGCACTATTATACTTCATTATATTTGCACCTCATATTATATTATACAAGCGCCGACAAGATATCACTCCATTGCCATATGATATGGAAAATAAAATTTTTCATATGACATACCTTGCCGACACTATCACTCCTATAGAGGTTTTTTGCCACCATTTCTCAAAACCCCTCATTTTAATATGTATTACCTCTTAACAAATTTTCATACATGCATTATTTTAATAATGCACTATTATACTTCATTATATTTGCACCTCATATTATATTATACAAGTGCCGACAAGATATCACTCCATTGCCATATGATATGGAAAATAAAAATTTTTCATATGACATACCTTGCCGACACCATCACTCCTATAGAGGTTTTTTGCCACCATTTCTCAAAACCACTCATTTTAATATGTATTACCTCTTAACAAATTTTCATACATGCATTATTTTAATAATGCACTATTATACTTCATTATATTTGCACCTCATATTATATTATACAAGTGCCGACAAGATATCACTCCATTGCCATATGATATGGAAAATAAAAATTTTTCATATGACATACCTTGCCGACACCATCACTCCTATAGAGGTTTTTTGCCACCATTTCTCAAAACCCCTCATTTTAATATGTATTACCTCTTAACAAATTTTCATACATGCATTATTTTAATAATGCACTGTTATACTTCATTATATTTGCACCTCATATTATATTATACAAGTGCCGACAAGATATCACTCCATTGCCATATGTTATGGAAAATAAAAATTTTTCATATGACATACCTTGCCGACACCATCACCCCTATAGAGGTTTTTTGCCACCATTTCTCAAAACCACTCATTTTAATATGTATTACCTCTTAACAAATTTTCATACATGCATTATTTTAATAATGCACTATTATACTTCATTATATTTGCACCTCATATTATATTATACAAGTGCCGACAAGATATCACTCCATTGCCATATGTTATGGAAAATAAAAATTTTTCATATGACATACCTTGCCGACACCATCACCCCTATAGAGGTTTTTTGCCACCATTTCTCAAAACCCCTCATTTTAATATGTATTACCTCTTAACAAATTTTCATACATGCATTATTTTAATAATGCACTATTATACTTCATTATATTTGCACCTCATATTATATTATACAAGTGCCGACAAGATATCACTCCATTGCCATATGATATGGAAAATAAAAATTTTTCATATGACATACCTTGCCGACACCATCACCCCTATAGAGGTTTTTTGCCACCATTTCTCAAAACCCCTCATTTTAATATGTATTACCTCTTAACAAATTTTCATACATGCATTATTTTAATAATGCACTATTATACTTCATTATATTTGCACCTCATATTATATTATACAAGTGCCGACAAGATATCACTCCATTGCCATATGATATGGAAAATAAAAATTTTTCATATGACATACCTTGCCGACACCATCACCCCTATAGAGGTTTTTTGCCACCATTTCTCAAAACCCCTCATTTTAATATGTATTACCTCTTAACAAATTTTCATACATGCATTATTTTAATAATGCACTATAAAACTTCATTATATTTGCACCTCATATTATATTATACAAGTGCCGACAAGATATCACTCAAATTGCCATATGATATGGAAAATAAAAATTTTTTCAATTGAAAAAATTTTTCACTATGAGATATGCATAACATCGTTCACCCAAATAAATAAATTTTTCAATGTTTTTCCATATGTAATTTTTTTTAAGTCTTTAGACATAGAATATGTATTTAATATCATTCTAGACCAAGACTTTTATGATTTTGACATATATTTTATATATGCCATGTATAATGATATGAGTATTGAAGTTAAATTTTACTATGAGATATGCATAACATCGTTCACCCAAATAAATAAATTTTTCAATTTTTTTCCATATGTAATTTTTTTAAGTCTTTAGACATAGAATATGTATTTAATACCATTCTAGACCAAGAATTTTATGATTTTGACATATATTTTATATATGCCATGTATAATGATATGAGTATTGAAGTTAAATTTAGTGAGTATACCCGCGTCTTACTTACTTTTGGCGCCTTTTTTCCAGGTCAGAGCCATGCACTTGCTGCAAAATACGCCACTAACGAGGGTCGACTACTCCGCCACAGAGCCCCAAAACTCTGCAGGCGTACACTCAATGGGTCATCTGATGCCTCATCAACGCACCGCATGTCATTCTGAGCCACGCCCACATCATCCTGGTGACCCTGGGGCATGCTACGAAAATGTCCTCCAAATGTGGCACTTCGCAGTAAATGTGCCACTGACGAGGGTTGAATACTCCGCCGCTACTCCAGCAATTCCTTTGGAAGTGCCTCCACTGGGTCCTCTGATGCCTAACCAAGGTGCCGCATGCCATCCCGAGCCACGCCGTCATCATCCTGGCTGTCCTGGGGCGAGCCGCAGACATGGCCTCTACATGCGCACCACGGTTGCGTATACGCCACTGACGAGAACCTGCTGTTGGTCCGTATCGCATTTCTTTCCACTGGGAGCACCCCTAACGGCTCCTTGGATGCCCCCTCGTCATGTTCCATGCCTCTTGGTGCCACGCCCGCATCATCCCGTGCGCCTTGGGGCGCGGTGCCTCCACACGTTGCCAACACTTATCTCACATCAAGCGCGTATGCACGCGGTGGGTATCCCACAGTCGGGTGTACCCCTACTGGCTTCTGGGTCACCAATTATTGGCGTCCAGTGGTCCTTGGTGCCACGCCCACTCTGTTCTGGGCGCCCTGGAGAGTCGCTTGGCGGTAGACGACACACATATGTGCTTGCCACACACATATGCTACACACACACACACATTACACACACACTCTACTCACCTGTACGCTGCGCAGCGCCCACTAGCTGCACTGGCTCATCCTGGATCCCTCGACGCATCATCGGCCGCCTCCTCTATGTTCTTGCATGCTGCCCTCTGCATGCAAAAACTGAGTTGCGGCATGTCACGCCAACGGCTGCTCCACCGGTCACTCGCTGCACCCCAGATGATAGGCGGGACCCTCAGGTAGTTCCTGCAATAGACAGCAGAATTTTTCCTGCTAATTAGAATTTTTAATTTTAATTTTTGTAATAATTTTATGGTTTGTTTACCTTTTTTCTGCTTCTTGTTCGTGTCAAGTTATATCGAAGTATCGACCATATGTGAGTACACGGTTTGTTATCGATACTTCGATATTTAAATACTATGTTAACCAAACTGCCAATCACATTTAATTTTTGCCAATAATTTTTCCTATAATTAATGCTTAATTAATGTATTAAAACTATTTACTTAATTGCAGTTAATTGGCGGAAAAATATCGACAACAGCCCTTTACAACACTTGTGTGCTCGTTGTCAGTATTTCGCTGCTAAAAAATACCAAACCATATATAATGTTGCCAGACTGGTACTGGAGTTATTTGGCGCCATACATTTTTGAATTTTTGTGCAGCTGTTAGCAAACAGAAAGCGCGCCAAATTTAAAAAAATTCAAAATTATTGCTTTGATGGCGCCAAATGACTCGAATATATATTTATATATAATATTAATATATTTATACTTGCCAACACAACATGGATCTGTATTGCCAACTATTTTAAAACCAAATTGCCAACTATATTGTTCTACGTATATTATATTGTCAACCTAAAATAAGTAAACAGTCAAACTTGCCATATAAGTGTAAATAGCGCCAAATTTAAATTCAAAAAGACAAATGTAACTAGAGATGCCAGATCGTTCGTTTATTGATTCTCTTATAACTTAGGTTACTCTTATAGAAATTTATTGTTATTGTAATGTTAATGTAAATCTAGCTTGTAAAAGTTGCTGTATGTTAGTAATAAGACAAGCTCAATAAATTGTGTCAACCAGTTGTTTTCTGGCGGGCAAGTTGTAAAAAAAAAAAAAAAAAAAAATATTAAAACAATGGAGGAATCGTATTAACTCGCAAGCAACAGATTCGCACATTCTCTGAACAATCATCCTAACATAGAAGCTCGCAAGCTGATACACCAGCCGTTTATACCGCAGCGACTAAATCGGCCAAGATATTCAAAGCAAATCGAACAACATGTTCTTCCCCTCCAACAACAGCAGCCTCAGGTGTCCTCAGAGCAAACGCAACAGGAGAACCTGCCCACTCTGCTTAGACTGGAAAAAGAAGAGCAGGAGGCTCGACGAGCATCCACTACGCCCACACAGCAATCTAGAATACTTCTACCACAAGCCCGATTTTGTGAACTTACCATAAACACATACAGGCGACGTTTTAAAGAGGGGCTTATAACAAGTGACCGACTTGCAGAGCTCATCAAACATCAACCGATTGTAATTTAACGACTTATTCTTCCTGAAATTCCTCAAACCGTTCAAGAAACTCCACAAGTACTACACACACAGCACATAGAAACTCCGCCTTATCTGGAATCTGAACACGAACTTGATGAGGCGCTCCATATAGATGCCATGCAACTCACTTCACAGCAGAAACGTAACTCACACCAGTCGACTTATGATGCATATCAAAACAATACAGGGTCTTCACAAGGCGGGCAAACTTCTTTACCTGTATGGAACCAGCAAATCTCTCGATGCTGGCCTCCAGCTTCTCATCTGGCCATAAATCAATTAGACGCTCTGCCTTCTCCACTCAGTACTATTGCAAACAAATATAATAACAAACTCAGCGACAACAACAACAAAAAGATGCAGTGCAGCCCCGTCTCAATACCTATGATGACTCTAAAACGGCCAGTGAAAATTTGTTTGGCATATCTGTGGTTCCTGGGCCATAACCATAACTTGGGCGATCCAGCATTATCGATGTCTTCCTTCACCTCTTGGATAGAGCGTAAGTTTTCGTGGAGACCTTACGATGCCAGGAATTTTATTCATTGCCTTTTGCTCGTTTACAAATTCGGTTCCGTTGACGATAGCTACTCATTCAAACGTTACTAAATGGGTTCCTTTTGCTATTACTTCTGGGCTGTCATCTGTGCGTATGCGGGCAGTCGCCTCGTTGATGATAATAACGCCGTGATCGACGGGCATTATTTCCTTCAGGTGACTGGGCTGAGTATGACATTGGGCCATTCTTCCCGAGTAGAGTAATGTCGCACAGGACTCACGTCGAGCTCGTTCGCAAAAGCTGTTGTGTGCGGTCTGAATGCACTCAGTGACCGCAAAGGTGTCCTTTTCGCATTCGGCCAGAGAGTTCTCGTCGAGACGTAGTATAGTGTGATTGTGAGACACGGGATAGATGGTGATTTTTTTACATCTGGCTTCGACCCTTGGGAAGGCTATTAGTATGTGAATTATATCATCGGACTGAAGGACCCTAATCTTTGAGGCTTCTATTAAACTAACTATTGGAGTGTCCTGCTTGACAAGTGAATTCAAATCTGCGTCATTTAATATTGTAGGATTTATTATACCAGATTTTGCCAAGGTTATTGTGAGGATTAAATTTTGAATTTCGATGGTTAGCATTCTCTTTCTAGCCAAGAGCGTCTCACACAAGTGTGGAGTGTTGGTTAATTTATTTTGTTGAGCTTTTATTATTTGGTTTATGGTATCAGTTAGCTTGTTTATCCGCTTCTGTGTCTCAGAATTTATGGCTATTTGACTGGAACTTGATTCGATTAACTGTGCTTCTGTTACCCTGATTTTTAAGAAATCAGAGCCATCTGGGGTACCTGCCACTACCTTTAGGGCTGTGCCTAGGAAGTTTAAACTCCTCGCCATTCTATGGTGTATCTTAAGGACGGACAGCAGAGTTTTTAAGTGGTCGGAATCAACATCAAGCAGTTTGCGCATATGTGATTGTGGGAATAAATCGGACAACTTTTCTGTCTCTTCTATTATGTTGACGAATTCGGAAAGGTTACTAGTGTGCCTTAAGTAGTCCCGGTGTTCGAACACCAATGCTTCACCGTCTATTACTGGGATGTAGTTGGCATGCGAGAAATCGGTGATCCGACCATTTGCTATTGCAAGGATGATAAGCGCTACGAAGGTGAACCTGTAATTTGGATTGAGTGGTGAAATTGTGGTGCTTTGTCTTGGAAAACTTATTTCCTAACTAAATATAAGGTAAAACTATTTTAGGTTGTCCTTGTGGACCACCCTCCCCTTAATTAAGACAGACGTTCCTAGGTCTGCTTGTATTTCCTGTCTGGTGCAGAGAGGGGTTAGCTTGTTTCCTAACCTCTTGTTGTTTTTGAGGAATACTTCCTCTCCTACTTCGAATACGCGGTTTTGCCTGTTTGCGTTACACCTTTCTATGGTGTTTTGTTGGGCTTTTGCCAGTTTGGAAGTAATACCTGAACTGCGCTTTCCGGGTCACTCATGAAGAATTTCAACTGGTTTTTCGCAAATGACCGAATGTAGCGATTTATTGTATTCTATTGTTGCTCTCAGTATTAACTCAACTGTGTCCTCTATTTTTTTGTCAATCTTTAGGCACCTAGCGATCTCGACCAACTGTGGAATCGTTCCACTTGGCCATTTGATGAACTGTGCAAAGGGGGAGCGTTTGCAATATCGATGTTGTATTGGTTTTTCAACATGGATGTTATGGTCTCTGAGTTGAATGAAGGTTCATTATCGCAATATATTGTTTTAATGTTAGGAAACATGTTCACAATTTGCAACAGGGGACCTTTAATGACGACAATTGTTTTTGATGTTATTGGTTGTACCAAGGCGAATTTGGAAAACTTGTCGACGCAAGTCAAAAATTGTTTGTTGAGAATATGTCTATGTGCAACATTTCGCCCGTGTATTGAGGAATCGGCGTTTCTGTCGTCTGTCATATTTTGCTTGCGTGCAAACTTTGCAATTTGAGACTACTTCCTTGGCTAAACTGCTCATGTTCGGAAAGTAGTAGTCGCGCCAGATTTGTTTGACATTTTCTTGGGCTGCTCTGTGCGCCCTGTTGTGCTCGCTATTTATTATTTCTAACTGATCGCTTTTATCCGTTATGTCTTGTACGAGATTTTTACAAAACCGAAATTTTGTAGAAGGAAAATGAGCAATTAATTCGTGTTGGAAACTTGCTAATGTGGGAAGGTTACAGTGGATAGCGTTCACGACCTCCGTATTTACAACTCCTTTGAGAGTTTCTCAAAAGCTGCTCTTAGCGGTAAAGTGGTGCGTTTCATGGTGCGTTTCAATGGGAAACTTCTTCCAGAACGATCTGGTTTCTGAAGCAATTTAACGGTTTGTCCGTGGCCTCGACCGTGTAGGTCAGTGAAAGTTCGCTGTGAACGGTTGCGGCGTCTGATTGAGGTTCATTTTGTAGGGCATTGAGATTTTGTCTGGACAATGCATCTGCTACAAAATTTTCTTTGCCAGGCTTATAGCAAACCTTGGCGTTGTATTGGTCGATGTAGGCTTTCCACCTTTTTATTTTTGCATTGGTATTTCTGTCTGCTACTGCGAAGGTGAGAGGCTGGTGGTCAGTAAAAATGTTAATTTCTCTGGAACCATATAAGTAGTTTTGCAATTTACCTAAAGTCCACACGATAGCTAGCAACTCCCTTTCGTTGGTTGCATAGTTCAGCTCTGCACTTTTTAAGGTACGAGAAATCATGGTAATTGGTCTGCTTCCTTGGGATAGGACTGCACCAATTCCGTTTGCTGAGGCATCAGTGGTTAGGTCAAACGCTTTTTTAAAGTCTGGGTACATCAAAATTACGTCCTCTGACGCCAAGATGTTGCGCAGGCGTTGAAACGCGTTGCGCTGGACGTTATTGGACGAGCTATGGATGCAAAATCTTTTATGAAGACTCTGTAATAGCTTGCCAGACCCAGGAAAGATCTGACACTGTAGACCCTTTTGGGTTCGGGGTACTCTTGAATGGCCTTGACCTTCTTTGGGTCGGATCTGGTGCCGTTTTTGCTTACGATGAAACCAAGATACCCTACGCTTTCTTTAAAAAAATTAGTTTTCTCTTGGCTTACTCTCATATTGGCTTCAATCAGGCACTTGAGTACCGTGTCAATGTGCCTGACATGGTCTACTTCGTTTTTTGAGAAAACTATGACATCGTCTACGTAGACGTAACAAGTTTTCCCAATATGTTCCCTTAGAACATCATCGATTGCCCTTTGGAAGATGCTACCAGCATTCTTAAGGCCAAATGGCAGTCGGCAGAATTCATATTTGCCACCGCAAACAGAGAATGAAGTTTTTTCGCGGTCATGTTTTGCAAGGTATATTTGGTGATACCCTGACTTTAGATCGAGGGAAGTGAAGTATTTAGCGTTCCCCAGGTTCGCTAGAATCATGGGAATGCTGGGCATTGGGTAACGATCAGGTATAGTCTTCTCGTTCAGTTTCCTGAAGTCAATGACTAATCTTTTGTTAGTGTTGCCATAGGCGTCTGTGCCTTTTTTGTCAACAACCCACGTCGGGCTGTTGTAGGGTGACCTTGATGGTCTGATGATGCCTTCTATTAGTAGTTGCTTGACTTCACTGTTAATAATGTCAGAAACGCCCATTAGACTTGGGTAACTTCTGGCATATATTGGCTCATTGTCAACCGTGCGGATTGTGGCGGTGACAGAGGTGTTGAAAGGGAGTGCTTCTTCTGTTGTTGAAAAGGCCTTTTTCCTCTTAAGTATCATATTCCTGAACTCCTTTTTGACGGTGGTAGGAACATCGATGTCGTTTACATCGGTGAAATTTACATCAGTGCATTTCAGTGGACCCGTGGATTGAATTCACTGAGAAGGGTTTGGCGACTGGCAATATGGTTTTTAGCTCCTTTACGGGCATTTTTAATGTTCTCCCAGCCAACCATCGTTTTCGGATGCTATTTTTTGTTCTTCGGAATCCGCTTGAACATTGTTGTTAAGACGTTGCCGTCTCGGACCTGTTTGTCGCTCTGAGGAGTTCCTCCTCTTAGGAGCGTTTGACTCGTTTGGTTGGTTCTGATTATATTCAGTACGCTATCTGAATTTGGAAGAAGAATCTATCTTCATCGGTTGTGGAGCTTGCTCTTGGCTTTCTTTATTGGGTTGCTCCTTTGGAGCATTGTTCTTGTGTTTGTAGTGAGGATTTCGATCTTGACCGTGGTCTTCCTTGTAGTTTTTATTAGGTTTACCATACGATCTGTGTTTGCTGTTTTCAGCTGTTTAGGATCGTTCCTCAACAACCTTAGCATAAGAGTTTGCAAACATGCTCCTCTCTTTGCTGGCTTCTGTTTCTACAGCGCGAGCTAGCGCAGAAGGCAGGTCTTTGAGTTGTGCTCGGAATACGTCTAAGTTTTGCCTCAGTAGGCGCAAGGATGTTCGGTCGGCATAGGTGCAATCTAATCTAGCCAGGATGGCGTCGAAATTTAGCACCGTATTGTAGGAGATAAGTAAGGCTCCAGCAGGCCGTGTGACCTTGTTTCTAAGAATAGCTACTGCTTGGTAGTGTTCGCTACTGCCGTCGAAGGGCTTGAAAAGTTCATACGCATCAATTGCTGCTTGCCTCCAAGCAACATATTGGTCTTGTGCACCAGAGAAGTCTAGTACGGATTTTATTATGTCAAGTTTTATGTCACATTTTACCCCAGGAACATTTTTTTGGTAAGAGACGACCGCAGGCGTTTTCACTTGCAACCTTTGTATTTCTTGAGTTATTGAATTTATTTGGAACTGTTGCTGTGACAGTGCCGATCTAACGGCATTGTCGATGAGAGCTTGAATTTGTGAAGGGTCCATTGTGTTATCTAGCTGATCTTGTGGACACCAACCAACTTGTTGTTCGCCTTTACTATGTTGTACTCTGTTTTAATTTCCCTATAGGTGTTCCAGCTCATTTGTTAACCTCGACACTTGTATGAAACTTTTTCGCATTGAACATATAATTGTCTTAGTAAAAGTAGCTATTGTTTATTTATAATAAAAACATGCATTAATGGTATGCAATGGTTTTTATTTTTAGTGAAAGTATGCAATGGCTTTTATTTTTATTTTTGGTAAAAGTATGCAATTGTTTTTTATTTTAATTTTGGGTAAAAGTATGCAATTATTTTTTATTTTAATTTTGGGTAAAAGTATGCAATTGTTTTTTCTTGGCAAAATATGTTGAAAAATCGAGAAATCAAATATAAAGAACGAATTGTAATTTCGATTATAATTACAATATATTTGGAACTTGGTCAATCGCGGAAAGGTATTTGGTGGCGTGCGTGCGTTCTAAACGAAAGCTATTGTCGACTGACTGGCACAACAGCTGTGCAGTTGCATACAAATATACGAAAACTTACATGCAAGCTTAAGTATAAGAGAACTAGAATACAATATAGGCAAATTCAATAGGATCGTTTGATCATTCTAACAATTTCAGGGTTTTCTCTTATGCTAACTAAATATACAAGTTTATGCTCCAACATCCCGGCCACCTTGAAGGGATCGCCTTCAAACTAATAGTAGCCTCGCCAGCTTGTGTCCTGGGCGGTTTGACATGACAATGGCAGTTTCATCGCCGGCCACCATGTTGCATCGTCCTCCTTCTGGTCGATTGCCTTCGGCAATCCTTTCCCCTGATTGCTTGTCCCCACGAAGTACGTCGCTCTGTCCAAGATCAACCGAGCGGGGATGCCAGGTCGAGCAATGTAGCTGTTTAAGGTGCAAACAAAGGCTTTAGTAAAAAGATCGATAATAAATTCTATGTGAACAGCCTTTGAAACAAAACATACGAGCACCGAAATATTAATTTTAATAGGGGCTCGTCCGCTAGTTCTCAACGAAACCTTTATAGGACCACAAAAATCGATCTCAACGGCATAAAGGAGCCGAACAGCTGATAAGCGATCTGCCGACAAGGTACCAATTATTTGCACCACTAGCTTCGGTTTATGCCTAGAGCAATGGAGGCACTTTCGCACTAACAGAGTGCATTCTATCAATCTAACTATATACGAATTTTGCAGCTCACAAACTTTCGACTCGGTCTTGTTAAGCCAAACGAACTGTCTGAGGTTATGTCTCCAAGGTTCTTTATTGGTCATCTTATGGATGACTGCAACTTGATTGGCTACAAATGTTGCTACAAATGAAGGGGAAGTATATCTCCAATGTAGTGCGATTTCTGATTCAGTCAACAAATTCACACTCTCGATTCGATATCGGTCGAACTTATAGTTAGTTGCAGACCATAACTGGGCTAACAGGTACGCTTGACACAATTCGAGTCTGGATATCGACTGTGTTTCGAATGAAGCTACCTCTGCCTTAACAGTTCTTGAATCGGCATCATTGATTCCCAACAGCTTCTTGTTTCCGCCTTCTTTAATTATATCATGATGGTTCGAAAACCATTTTGCCAATTGAAATTTACCCGAATCCAATGTTTCGGGCACCAGACTATTTTTAATGTCTGCCGTGAGGGCATTTAGGTTCAGACGAAACCTACGAATCGAAAAACTTAGATCCCTCTGAATTGTAGGTACGACTACACTACTTTCAGGCCTCAGGACGCACTGGTGTGGATTGACGAATTGCGGTCCTGGTGGAACTATAATACCTTGGAGTGACATGTAAACAAGTTCGAGAGACCTTTTCATATAACTCAAATGCATTTCTTTGAGTTTCGACACTTGGGTTTCCGTCTTGAGCTGCGTGCTGACCCCAAAGTGTCCAATCAATAAAATCATATGCTCTGTAGAAATATTTGTGTCTGGGATAGCCTCTTTCTCCCAAAACCGATCTACACGAGCATCAAGCCTAGACTCTTCTCTAGGTTGCATGATTGCGCAGCATAAAGGGCTTTTGGTAAGCAAATTCTTGCACCTCCCTGATGCTACCCAACCAAGCAATGTTTTTTGCAGTACTGGACCATTCTTAGCCAATCTAATTTTTCCAGTACATAACAAGTCGAAAAACGAGTCTGCTCCCAGTAGTAAATCTATTTGTTGGGGTTTGTAAAACTCAGGGTCAGCCAGATCTACATTTGAAGGAATCTTCCACCGATTAATGGGAAGATTTCTATCCGGCTGCCTGCTAGAAATCGAGTTAAGCACTCAAAACTCGGCGCTGAGCTGGTGAGCATTCACACGAGACGATACGATTGTCGACACTTCGCTTTTTGCGACCAATCTCGACTGTCCAACTGATCTAACGCTTAAACACTTGCTCTTGCGCTTAAGTCGCAATTTTTGAGCTAGGTGTTCCGTCATCAAATTGACTTGGGAGCCTGAGTCTAACAAGGCTCTAGCGTTCCGACTATTACCAAATCTGTCACGAATAGAAACCACCGCAGTTGGAAGTACGACCTGATCGACTTTACTTTCAATATGGTTTACCTGATCGACATTACTTGCAACATGGTTCACTTGAGCAGGATTTATGGGTACTTGAGGCGGCTTAACTGGCGCGTATTTGTGAAGAAGAGTGTTGTGAGGCTGAGAACAAACTCTACACTTCGACGCAGTACAGTTGGACACTCTGTGCCCCAAATACAAGCAATTTATGCAAAGTTGACTCGACTTTGCGAACTTAAATCTTTCGTCAACTGGCAACGCTATGAACCCTTGGCAACTTCCAATCAAATGATTGGCACTGCAATAATGGCACATGGGTTCTGCTTGCTTTTCCACCTTAGTGCATGCAAATGAAGATTTGCTGCTTCTTTCATGCTTTATTTCAGACTTTTGTTTTAGTCTGAACTTTGAACTTTCTTCAGCCGACAAATGCTGATATCGTCTGTTCAAAGCCAGAGCGCAGTCTGACCATTTCGGCAGCATGTTATAATCTAGCTGCTCCTCATACTTAGATTTCGTGACAGAATCTACCTTGGACATTACTAAATGTATTAAAATTGCATTGGCGAAATCTTGCTCGTTTCCAACTGACATTAACGAGTCAAAAATTGCTGAAACCGAGTCAACCATTGTGCGAATACCTACTGCCGATGGCTTGGTCATCGGCTCAATATCGAACAGCTGGGCGAGAGTGTCAAAGAATATGAGGCATTTATTGTCGTAAACTCGACTCAGGCTCTCTAATGCTTTTGGATAGTTTGCATCAGAGACCTGGTACCCTCTAATGGTACCTAAAGCCTCGTCCGATAAACACGATATCAGATGGTTGAACTTTTCTATATTTGACAGTGAGCGATCAGAATTTACCAAACTTTCAAATAGACTAATGAATTGCCTATATTCAGAGTGTTTACCACTGAATTTGGGCAACTGAAGTTTGGGCAGATGAGAACGGTAAGAAACTGTAGGGGGATTCTCTGATACTTGGTGTGCACTAAGAGCAGCCATGTATGAAGAGCGGGCAAGAATACATATTTCCTCAAGCATCGCACGGCTAGTATTGTCAGGATCTATGGTATCAATTTCTGACTGTAGATCCATCGCCTTGGAAATATATGAGTTAAGAATATCTAGCCGGCACTGTATCTCAAATTTACTTGGAGTCACCATTTTATTAATAAGTGAACTCCTCTGACGCTCAATATCGCTTTCAACTTTTTCTAGTTTGACAAACAATTGTGTCAAACGGGCACTAAGGCAATTTACTTCATCAACAACAACGGTCTCATTTGGGTCTGATTTATGTGCCATATTGAATTTCTATAAAATTCGGTTCTAAATTAATGCACGTATGTGTATCTATACCAAAGATAATCAGCTGATTAGAGATATTTGGATACTCAAAGATAATCAGCTGATTAAAGATAATCGGCTGATTAGCGAAACTATAACGGGGTAGAGCGATAACAACAGCTCTAGCGCAAGCGTATGTAAAGCAGCGCTGCTAACTAACAAAACAACAGCGAGATCAACTTAGCGAAAGATCGAGAGTGTCTGCACAAGATAATCAACTGATTAACGATAATCGGCTGATTAAAGTTACTTAGGAGTTGGTCACAAGTTACGCGGTGGCTGGCCCTCAAAAACAACAACAACTCCAATGCAAGTGAATGCAGGCGAGCGTTGATCGTTTTCAACAACAAACAATAGCGAAAAGCGCAAGCGAAATTAACTGATCACAGATATTCAGCTGATAGACGATAATCGGCTGATTAGAGTTAATTTGGAGTTGGCGACAAACTATAAATAGGCAGCAGCACACAAAAGTAAAACAACAAGTGTAAAACAACAGTTGCTATGCTTACCTATGTATGTTTGTTGTCGCTTTATATGTTTGTATGTATGTATGTAGCGCACCGTTATCTATGTGCAAGCAACAACTAAAACGAAGATCAATAACCACCACCGTATGTACGCAGATCTTGGCGAATAGCGGAATTAGAGCGAACGACAATTATGTACATGTAAATATATATATAAACACTAGAACTGTTAAATTGTTTACGGTTTATATTTATTTATGACAATTATGTATGTTTTGCTTCAATTAATTTGTTCACAAATTTCATTTTCTCAGTGCCGAAACGCAATATCTTTAGTGTGCAATAAATGAGGGACCTTTAATTTGTACAATAAATATGCGGCAATTATGCTTGCATTTCATTTACATATATATGTATGTATATATGCTGCCCTATGCACTGATTCGTTTGGGCACTGTTACCTTGTCATCAGAAGAGTCGCTCTTGGGCTCAATTCTGGGTATTCTCTCCAATAACTGGGACAGGGGCGGGAACCGACAGTCTTAAATCTGCAACCGTGTCCAAAGATCAAATCCAAATTGTCCAGACTTCGAAGACCAAAGCAGCAAACAACGAAACAAAGCTCAAACGACACGCACAACCAAACCAAACCTTGAAATTGTCTAAATAGACCGACGAACGCGATTGAAAGTCCCTGCTCGGGCGCCAATGAAAAATCGAGAAATCAAATATAAAGAACGAATTGTAATTTCGATTATAATTACAATATATTTGGAACTTGGTCAATCGCGGAAAGGTATTTGGTGGCGTGCGTGCGTTCTAAACGAAAGCTATTGTCGACTGACTGGCACAACAGCTGTGCAGTTGCATACAAATATACGAAAACTTACATGCAAGCTTAAGTATAAGAGAACTAGAATACAATATAGGCAAATTCAATAGGATCGTTTGATCATTCTAACAATTTCAGGGTTTTCTCTTATGCTAACTAAATATACAAGTTTATGCTCCAACATATGTAGTTTTTCACAACTTCAATTCTCATGTGTTTTATTTCTTTAATTTATCACTTGTTATTTGGGTTCACTTACCAAACTTACATGTTTTTATATTATCGCTTATGAGTTTTTGTGGGTATAGAGACGTTGGGCGCCAGTTATTTAGTTATTTAGTTAGAATTAACTCACTAACTCTCTTTGTGTGAAGACGTGTTTTTTTTTTGCTCCGTCAATTAATTTTCCCTGTGATATATTAACTTGGAATTGGTGTGTTTTAACCTATATATATTCTCCCTGCTCGGGCGCCAATGAAAAATCGAGAAATCAAATATAAAGAACGAATTGTAATTTCGATTATAATTACAATATATTTGGAACTTGGTCAATCGCGGAAAGGTATTTGGTGGCGTGCGTGCGTTCTAAACGAAAGCTATTGTCGACTGACTGGCACAACAGCTGTGCAGTTGCATACAAATATACGAAAACTTACATGCAAGCTTAAGTATAAGAGAACTAGAATACAATATAGGCAAATTCAATAGGATCGTTTGATCATTCTAACAATTTCAGGGTTTTCTCTTATGCTAACTAAATATACAAGTTTATGCTCCAACATATGTAGTTTTTCACAACTTCAATTCTCATGTGTTTTATTTCTTTAATTTATCACTTGTTATTTGGGTTCACTTACCAAACTTACATGTTTTTATATTATCGCTTATGAGTTTTTGTGGGTATAGAGACGTTGGGCGCCAGTTATTTAGTTATTTAGTTAGAATTAACTCACTAACTCTCTTTGTGTGAAGACGTGTTTTTTTTTTGCTCCGTCAATTAATTTTCCCTGTGATATATTAACTTGGAATTGGTGTGTTTTAACCTATATATATTCTCCCTGCTCGGGCGCCAATGAAAAATCGAGAAATCAAATATGAAGAACGAATTGTAATTTCGATTATAATTACAATATATTTGGAACTTGGTCAATCGCGGAAAGGTATTTGGTGGCGTGCGTGCGTTCTAAACGAAAGCTATTGTCGACTGACTGGCACAACAGCTGTGCAGTTGCATACAAATATACGAAAACTTACATGCAAGCTTAAGTATAAGAGAACTAGAATACAATATAGGCAAATTCAATAGGATCGTTTGATCATTCTAACAATTTCAGGGTTTTCTCTTATGCTAACTAAATATACAAGTTTATGCTCCAACATATGTAGTTTTTCACAACTTTAATTCTCATGTGTTTTATTTCTTTAATTTATCACTTGTTATTTGGGTTCACTTACCAAACTTACATGTTTTTATATTATCGCTTATGAGTTTTTGTGGGTATAGAGACGTTGGGCGCCAGTTATTTAGTTATTTAGTTAGAATTAACTCACTAACTCTCTTTGTGTGAAGACGTGTTTTTTTTTTGCTCCGTCAATTAATTTTCCCTGTGATATATTATCTTGGAATTGGTGTGTTTTAACCTATATATATTCTCGTGACAGTCAATATATTCTTATTGGCTTTACTAATAACTAAAAAGTGCACTGTTTTAAACAAAATAATTGCGTTTAATCTGTTTTGTTTACCAAAATAGGCGCGTTTATTTCAATTGTTTTTGTTGTGCTCTCTGTGTTTGTTTCATCTGTTCTTGCTCTTTGCTGCTTACCGCTCTTGTATGGTTCAAAGTGCAAGTGTGCAATTTGTTTGTGTAATTTGCGCTCTCCCGATAATCGGCTCTCCTGTACTTTGTATTTTCGCTCTCAACACAAAGCAAATTCTCTCGCTTCAGCTTCGCTTTGCATTGAGCGTCAGTTGAACTACAGCTAAGTTGTTGTTGGAATAACGTTGCTTTTCTCTCTTTGATATTTTCACCTACATTTGTTGTACCGACTTATTGATACCCTATAATGGCGAACATTGTCTGCTTTGCAAAAGCGTGTCAAGTTAATGACGCTAAACAGGATTATTATTTCTGTTTCTTCTGCTCTCGTACATTTCATTTAAAATGTGCGGGCCTGACAGTGAAGATCAAAGACTGTCTTGACAAGAATAATGGTCTGCGTTGGCGATGTGACACTTGTGGTGACATAGAGGTGCACGTCCGCAAGTTTATGGAGCGCACCAGACAGTCCTTTAAAGACCTTACTAAACTTTTTGTAAGGCAAACAATATTTTTTCGGACATGGAAACTTTGTTTGGCAATTCGGCTCTACTAAATGAGCCGCCGAAACGCAAAAGTCCAGCTCTGTTGTGCGCCATAGCGGGAACCCCCCTACTGTCCCCTTAGATCCCTGCCCGCAGCCAAGTACGTCGAAAGCCAGTCTGAAATCTTTGACAACTCCTACATCGGAGTTAAACTGCTCCGCTACTCCAGGAAATGATTCAAGTTTACTAAATCCAATTTGTATCTCGCCCATCTCTTCCCAAAGGGATGATGTTCTTGTCACGCCGGCGGTGCAGATAGCCAATGTTTTGACTACTGTTCCACCTCGTGTACCTAAGCCACTCCAGGCTGTTCCGCTTCCCAAACCTAAAAAACAAGTTTTTGTCTCTGGGCTTTGTAATGATCAGTCTTCGTATGATGTTAAGGTTTACATCCAAAACAAAATACAAGATACTGACATACAAGTAGAAAAATTTAATTTTAAATACCCTAGGGAAATATCGTCATTCAAGATATCATATTCGGAGAAGTCTTTTGACTTAATTTGTCAAAAAAGTTTCTGGCCCGAACATATTTATGTGTCGCAGTACAACGGTAGTACTACGAGAAAAAAGGATCGGACTCCGATCGCCGGTGACGGCCCAACTATTTCAGTGTCGTCCCCAAGTAGTATATCAAAAAACTAGATTTAACTCTCTCCATTACTTACCAAAATGTACGTGGTCTTAATACTAAACTATCCAAATTATTTCTTGACAGTCATTCGCTTGATTTTGATGTTATCTGTTTTACAGAAACCTGGCTTAATCCCTCTATATCAGACTCTTCTGTTCTTTCCTCCAAATATAACATATATAGATGCGATCGCATTTCTCGTGGAGGTGGTGTTCTGGTAGCCGTAGACTCTGGCTTAACTTCGGAACCCATTCTGGCCTCCAATAATCCCGAAATTGAATTTATTGGCGTAAAAGTCTTTCTCAATAATTTTTCCCTTTATATATCGTGTTCTTACATACCTCTTCAGTCTGATATTAATGTATATAACAATCATTTGATCGCCATCAAGTCGATAGTCGAATTAGCATCAGATAACGATTTCTTCATTGTCCTTGGTGACTTTAACATTCCCTATATTAAATGGCTTGTTGTCAGTGACTCACTTTCGCTTATACCCGACACCTCCAATGAGTTTATAGACGGTCTCTCAGAACTATCATTTGGACAAATCAATCCTGTTTGCAATAGCACCAACAGAACTCTCGACCTGGTTTTTGTGTGGGACCCTTCCAACTGTTTTGTATCCAGGATTGATCCAATAGTATTGCCCGAAGATTTATTTCATCCCACTCTTTATTTATCTTTTGTGTTACCTTCTAAAGCGGTTAGGAAAACACCTGAGAAAAATCTAAAAATCCGCTGTTTCAATAAAGCTAATTTCGACCAATTAAATTACCTCCTTTCCCCGCTCTGATTGGTCACAGCTATTCTTGTGTTCCGATTTGGATAGTGCAATTGCTATTTTTTATAATACTATTAATTCTGTGTTTGACGTCTGCGTCCCTTTAGTATCCACCACCTGCTCTATCAGGCCACCATGGTTTTCTATAGAACTTTCATATTTGAAAAATTGAAATCCAAACAATTCAAAAAATTTAAGAAATCGGGAAATCATCTTGATTTCTGCCGCTATCAAATCACTCGCTCTAACTTTTTAACGTTAAACGCGGAACGTTATAAGGCATATTTACACCGTTGCAAGATGCTTTTCTCTGAAGATCCTAAACAGTTCTACAAATTTGTCAATTCCAAACGGAAATCTGCGGAACTGCCATCTTCTATTAGCTTCAATAACACTCAAGCGAACACTAATCTTTCAATAGCCAATTTATTTGCTGACTTTTTTCAAACTACTTATTCAAATTTTAATTTTAGCACCGATCAAAACTACCCTTATAGTTTAATGAGATCTAATTGTATTTATAATCCCGTAATTACTGAGATCTCTCTTCTTCGAGATCTTAAATTGGTTAAGCCCATTCATTCGCCAGGCCCTGACGGTGTGCCTGGCTCTGTTTTAAAATATTGTGCTGAGTCCATATGTAAGCCATTGCTTATGTTATTTAATCTATCAATTAATTCTTCATCTTTCCCACTTGTATGGAAAGATTCATTTATTATCCCACTTTATTAAAAAGGACTCAAATCTGAAGCTCAGAACTATAGGGGCATTTCAAAGCTTTCGGCAATTCCAAAATTATTTGAAAAGATAATAACTTCACACCTTCAGCACCTTTCTCGCTTAGTCATTTCCCCAACTCAGCATGCTTTTAAAATCTAGATCAACAACCACTAACCTCTTAGAGTTTACATCACTTATAATTGATGGATTCAAAAAAACGGATGCAAACTGACGTTATTTATACGGATTTTAGTAAAGCCTTTGACTCTGTAAATCATTCTCTACTTATCCATAAGCTTGACCTTTATGGTTTTCCAAACAACCTTCTATGTTGGATTTCGAATTACCTTACTAATAGAACACAATGTGTTATTTTTAAAAATACTTTTTTGAAACCTATTAACGGAACATCTGGGGTACCACAAGGTAGTCATCTTGGCCCATTGCTCTTCACCTTATTTATAAACGATCTTCCATTAATAATATCTCAGTCACACATTCTTATGTATGCTGATGATGTCAAGCTTTGTTTATCGTATAACGATCCTCACTCACCGCCTTCTGCAAAATGATCTTGACGCATTTTCTTCTTGGTATCGAGTGAATCTCTTAAATTTAAATAATTCTAAATGTAAAGTTATGTCCTTATACAGATCACAGCGCCTTTACCCACAGTATTTTCTTAATAGCACTGTTTTGGAATGTCTAAACATTTGATAAACACGTTGAAATTACGGCTAATAAAGCTATGGGAGTTCTTGGGTTTGTTAAGCGATGGTCCAGAGAATTTGAAGATCCATACATTACTCGCCTTCTATACACATCTCTCGTTCGTCCCATTCTTGAGTACGGTTCATGTATTTGGTCGCCTTAATACGAATCTCACCGCGCTCGTTTGGAATCAGTCCAAAAACAATTTTTAATTTTTGCTCTTCGGGGCCTGAGCTGGAATTTAGATATACAGTTGCCATCTTATTCAAGCAGACTGCTATTACTAAATCTTCCCTCTCTTACTAACCGTAGAACTATGCTTGGTGTTATATTCTTGTATAATTTACTTCAGGGTCATATTGACTCTGTTAGTTTATTGAACAGACTTAACATCAATGTACCTACAAGAATTACTCGTAACTTTTACCCACTGTTTCTTGAGCATTGTAACTCTAATTGGTCTCTTCATGAACCATTTAGAATCCTGTGTGCAGATTATAACAATCTGTACAGAGTGATTAGTTCCAACTGTTCTTTAGATTGTATTAAATCTTCCATTTTAACACACTTAACTAACTTAACAAACTAACAAAATAACTAATCTACCGGTCTGATTGGGTTTTTTTTTCTGGGTTTTCCCCAATCAATTTTCAACAAATGTTGGGACTTAAATTTTTTAAATTTTAATTTTTATTTTCTTTTCCCCAGTTTAAATTTAAATTTAAATTTAAAATATAATTTTAAACTTTTAAATTATTTTTATATTGTAACTTTAATATTAATCACGTCGATCATAGTCTGACATTAAATAAATAAATAAATATGTAGTCCAGAGGCCGAGGTGCTCCCACGTGTCTCCAGTGGTGTGATCCAAGTCCGGTGGCTCTCCAGTGGTGTGATCCAAGTAGGATCCTGAGATGTGTTATAGTTATGATGATTATGGTGGGAGACTTGACTTCGTCCCCTTTGTTGTTACTGTCCTTGTGGTACAGTAATATAATTCAATAAAGACAAATAACGGCAGTTGCCGGAGTGCAATTCAAAGTGACTTTCGTCTACTTTATTCAAAATCAAACTAAACTAAAGACAAAGGCAAAGCATAATTCTACTCAGTAAAGACAATGCATCGCGCCATCGAACCACAGTCGGCATGCCGACTCAGCATTCTAAGCGCCGCAGCACTCCAGCAAAGAAGTGTCATACGATCGCTGCTGATCGTTGCTAGTGCAGAGCACTGAACCCACATTTTGGCGTGTCCGCATTATTGATGTAGTGTTACTTAGTTGCTATGGAATTTATGTGTTAACTTACACATCGCACTCGCAGAATATGCAACTGGCGGCCAACACACAACTGGGTTTTCGACAGGCCCATCGAAAAGCGCGCCCAATATGCCATACTGATGATTTCCTGCAAAAAGACAACATAAAATATTAAGTTAATTCGTTTTACAAAAGTTTTTCCACTAATTTGCACAAAATATTGTTTGTTTACATTATTTCTGCCAAAAGTGTTGCCAGATTGTTAATATCAAATAGGGCTACAACAGTCAGTATTTTTATACAGTATTTTATAAAAATCACCAACAAGTCGCTAGTATTTTTCACAAAAAATTGTTATTAATTATTACCACTAAATTGTAACTAATTATTAAGTATTTTTAAATATCTACAATTAAGCAAAATATGTCAGTATTCTTATGTCTGGAGCTGCCAGATATTTTTTATAATTTTTCACTAAATTTGTATATGTTGCTAAGTCTAGAGTAATGAAGCAAATAAATGTTAAAGGTTTCTGCCGACTAATTCTATTCGACAGCTAACCCCCATTGTGCGCACTTGTGCATAGAGACTAAAAAAAAAAAAAGCAACATTCAAGTAGTTCAATCAAAGGCACTTCGCCTCATACATAGTCCCCCATATTATGTCAGCAACAAACAGATTCACACTGATCTCAATACACATTCTGTATGGGATCAGTTAAATGTGCATGCCTCCAAATACTGGAATCGCATCGATACACACCCAAATCTGCTCATCAAAACCTTAAAAAGATACACTCCCAGACACCTAAAAAGAATTTGGCCTTGCGAGCTTAAACAGCGCCCAGCACCATCTAATCCCTACTAAAAATCATACTAACCACACTCTTTACCCATTTCTTTTTACTAAAACTCTCTTCTCAAAACATTCATGCAATGAATTAATACACTTTTCTTCTCATTTCAGATCAAAAAACTGGATCCTTTTCACTTCCCACCCATTTGGCCCGTGTCTACTATTGGATGCCCTGATAAACCATCTTATCACTACCAGACAGCACCCACACACACACACACACTGACCGTACTCTGGAACCCTCTGGAAAAGCACTCAAAAAAAAAGCTCTCTGTATCGCACTCCAATCGCCTTTTTTCCCCTATTTCTATCACCACTAATTCACTTTTGTACTTTTTCATTCACAGATATACCATCTAATCATCGACAGACAGCACCCACATACATATGCCTGCCATCCTCTGGAACCCTTCCGCCCTGGTTGGAACAACAGATATGGCACACCGTCCAATTTTTCACCCGTTGGAACATCCACACACAACATCACCATCATCCACACATCATCCACACATCCCCAAACACACCGGTCATCAGCGGCCCACACATCCACTAGACAGCAACACTCATCTACATACACAAACATCAGCAGCCACACATCCCATAAGGCTAAACACTCTCCATGTCCAGTTAAATTGAGAGAGCTGGACAAATCAACACCGGTAAACGGAATCTGCTCAACATTGGGGCAGGTCCCGCACACCGCCAACATCATCTCTCATCATCCTTCACCATCACACCTACTGGCTTAAGGCGCTCCAATTGCTTCATGCGCTGAAGCTGTACATTCTAAGTTATCGCTAAGTTTAATATTAAGTACCAATGTTAGTTCTAATAATTAGCCTATTCGTTTTAATTACTTTTAATTTAGCGATACTATTAGACAATAAATCTTAGGTTATGTCTGCGACATAACTGAAATAAGAAAAAAAATTTCTTCAATCTACTGCCCCCCTGTATTTAAATGGTCAACCTCACATTTTAAGAAACTCTTAAAGCATTTTGAGAACATAACAGGTGGCAACACATCTAGTTTCCTTCTATGCGGCGACTGGAACGCCCAACATTCGTGGTGGGGCAATCCCAGGGCGTGTCAACGAGGCAAAGCGCTGTTTGAGGCAATTCACTCCCAGAGGCGGTATAACATATTGGCCACCGGGAGTGCCACGCATTTTCCAAACACTAGAAGAAACAGGCCATCTGCAATTGATTTTGCTGTTTACAGCTGCATTGAGGACTCTCGGATAAGAATACACTCGTCAACTGATTTAGACTCAGATCACCTGCCATTGACAATTGATCTAATCGTAGACAGAGGCCGCCATTTTGAAAACCTGCATAGCCGTACACGCCTGCTTCCTTCTGGAGCCAACACAAAAAGTTTTCAAGACGCCCTTGAGCAGCGAATTCATCTCAACACTGAGATAAACTCAAACGTCGATATTGAGGACGCAATTGAAATCTTTTTGCGAAATATCCAAGACGCAGCTGCGTCAGTTACGCATCGTATGCAAAACAGACTTCGCCGCCGCCAGCGCTCTAACCTCGAACTGGATGAGCCCACGAGAGCCATACTTGCTTTCAAGCAACAGTGCAAACGAGAGCTCACTGCCACACGCACGGTTGAGGCACGACGCCAATATAGAGCTGCGCAGAACAGACTAAAAAAGGCACTCTCTATCCTGAAAAACAAAAATATTAACAAGTTATTTGAAGGAATCAACATATCCGACCGATACAACATGCAGAAGTTGTGGAAACTCACCAAGAATTTAAAAAGGCAACCTCAGCCAAATTTCCCAATTAAGTTAACTGCAGGCGCTGGCAACACAAACGTGATCTGGACCAAAACCATTACCGATAAGGCGGAAGCATTTGCTGAACATCTAGAGAGCAGATTCTCCCCAATTCTATCGAATACAGCTGACGAACGAGCACTCATTAATGAAGAATGGCAGCAGCAAAAAGCCCACATTCAACAGCAACTTTACTCCGACAGCAACCCAATGTTATTCATCAGGCCAATAACAATAAATGAGCTCAAATTGGAAATAGCTGCATTAGAATTGAGTAAATCACCTGGCGAAGACAAGATTGATAATAGATTAATTAAACTCTTACCTCAAAAAGCTCAATTATACTTACTATTAATTTTCAAATCTATCTTGAGACTCGGTCACTTTCCAAAGCAGCAATTATCCCGCGTCTGCCAGTTCATATTGAGTGCCTACGAGGAGCGTAAGTACTGTTCAGCAGTTTTTATCGATATCTCAGAGGCATTCGACCGGGTTTGGCACAACGGGCTGCTCCTTAAGCTTTCTAAACTACTGCCGATACAGCTCTATAATGTTCTGGAAAGCTATCTCAGCAATCGTACGTTCGTCATAAACTGCAATGGCACCAAATCCAGAATTGGCCGGATTCTCGCAGGAGTACCCCACGGCAGCGTCCTCGGTCCAATTTTATACACGATATTCTCTTCAGATATGCCATTGCCATCAATCACACAAATACGTTACTCTGCTATGCCACCCCAAAATCAAATGCTCCTTTCAACATATGCTGACGATACGGTAATTATGTGTGCTGCTGAACTTCCATACGGAGCCAAACTAGAGATTCAGAATTACCTTGCCCACTTTGTAAATTGGACCAAAAAGTGGTGCATAAACATCAACGCGAATAAAACAGGGCATGTGCTTTTCACGCTGAGAAACCTGCCAACGAGTAATAGAGAGTATTCACCATTATTAAACGGACAACAAATCCCGCTAAAAAGTTCCCACACCTACTTGGGAGTTATTCTTGACCGAAAACTGAATCGCCACCAGCACTTGGCTCGTCTTCTTATCAAACTCAGAGCAAGGTCAATCAAGCTTGAGTGGCTCCTGGGACGCAACAGTCGATTGGCAAAAAGCTGCAAAGCCACGATAATCAGCTCATCTATTTTTCAGATACAGCCACACTCAAGAGAAGCAAATCCTAGCAGACAACGCAGAAATTGCTTGTGCTCTGAAGCTTTTACACTTTTGCCGCAAACTGTTCCTCCAACTGGCCACTGGCAATACCATCGACAGAGACCGCCCGAGCCTGGGCGCGGCGTACAACGCTTCCCAGGGCCTCGAATACAACTGCAACTAAGTGCCAACATACATCCTGCACATCTGGACCCATTGAGGGGCACTACAGCGAGGCTGCGATCACGCTGCTACAACTGCCGCTTTCATTTCAGATTGCCTGCACCTCGCTTGCCACCTGAGCGCTATCTCCTCCAAGCGCACTGTGATGCCCGCATGCGAGCTGGCAACAACTGCCTGTTGCATGGCACACATCGCCACACGGACGAGGGTTGCTGGTCTGATCAATGCACGCCGCATGTCCATCATCGCCACTAAACAAAAACATAACATTTGTAACTGTGTGTATGTTTACAAATGTATGTTGTTTGAGGTGACCAGTCGATGCCATCCAGATGGCCTGCTCCTCCTGTATACGCTGAAATTTCGGAACGGAACGGAACGGAACGAAATTAATATCCAGTTTTAGTTTCTTACAATATTCGCCACTTACAGAACTGTCTTATCCACACACACGTGAACGCCCGACCGCAAGCTGCCTACAACTGCCTGCTTTATGGCACAAGTCGCCACACGGATAAGAGCTGCTGAACTGACCAATGCATGCCGCATTTCCATCGCCGCCACAAAGCAAATACACAACATAACAAGAAAGAAATTGTCAGTCGGGCATGCCGACAGTGTAATACCCTCTGAGCTTCGTTTTCATTTATATGAGTTAAAATTGGAGTAACTGCTGCAAGAACTTAACATGCTCACATTTTGTATTTCCATCTCGGTCTCTTCGTTTTCGTTGCTTGTGTGCACAGCTCAGTGCAACGCACGTGGCTATGCCTTGCTTGAATGAAACGATTTTCGTTGTTTGAGAAACTTTTTTAATTATAGTCCGATTTTGATGAAATTTTCACAATCGTTTGATATTATTTGTCTGCAGATATATACTAATACAACACTATACGTTAAGAAATAAGTGAGCCCGCCGCTTGCAAAGTTACAAGGAAGTTGTGCATTTTGTGGGCGAAGGAGGCGTGGCATCCAAATATTGTTGATGGCATTATCTTTATATTGCATCTAGTAACCCGCATGCCAAAATTGGAGTCCCTAGGTGTTATATTAACTGAGATATTTGCCAAAAACATGTATTTTTCCCGAGGTATGTCTGGTTTTTCGCTTATTGTGGGCGAATGGGGCGTGGCATCAAAAAAAGGAAACAAACTTGTATTGACTGACTAAATATGTGGTCGATACTGACTAAAACGGATATTGTAGCTCTTACCATCTCTGAGATCTGTTTGTTCATACGGATAGACGCACAGACGCACAGACGGACAGACGGACATGGCTATATCGACTCGGCTGTTGATGCTGATCAAGAATATATATACTTTATGGGGTCGGAAACGCCTCCTTCTGCCTGTTACATACTTCTGACAAACCCATTATACCCCTCAGAGGGTATAAAAATGTGTGCATGCTTGTAATTTGTATTTTGCACATACGACACACGCCTGCTCACAGTTGCTATTGCGCCAATAAAATACACGCCGAACGGTCCAGTAGCCTGTAAATTTCCTGCGGTGACCAGTGGATTCCATCCAGACGACCCGGGACTCCTGAAATGCTGAAATAATGAAATTAAATTAATATTTAGTTTTAGTTTACATAAATGTCGTCACTTTCAATTTTCATTTAACATATGTTTGATGGCAGCGCTGCCAACTTACGTTAATTAACTATCGATACAAATTTTTGTAAATCGATAGTTCAAGAGCTGCCAAACGTATTTTTGCTCTTTTAAAATCGAATATTGCCAATCAAGTTTATAAAATGTTGCTAGATATTAAGTAATGAGATCAATTTATTAATAAACTACCGTCAGTATTACGCTGACGGGCAACTTGTTCACATTAAAAAAAAAACATATTCGCAAAATTCAGGTTGCCCAATCAAAAGCCCTTCGCCTCATTCACAGTCCCCCATACTATGTGAGCAATAGACAAATTCATACTGATCTCAATACACACTCTGTATGGGATCAGTTGAATGTTCACGCCTCCAGATATTGGAATCGCATTGATTCTCACCCAAATCCACTAATTAAACCCCTTAAAAGATTCTGTGCTAGACATCTGAAACGTATTTGGCCATGTGAGCTCAAACAGCGTTCAGCACCCACTAACCCCTTCTAAATTATACTAACCATTATATTAAATTCTCATATCAAACATTAATACACTTCTCTTCTCATTACAGATCACATTCCATTCCCCCTGGCCTGTGTTAATCATTGGACCAAGGAAGACGCAACCACCTCAATACACCTGGCACTTTTCTGGACTCACCTGGAAAACCAATCACACACGAACTCCCCCTGGCTTTATCAACAACACACACACAAAAGCTCTCTGTATCCAATTCCATTTCTCTTTTTATATTTTTTGATAACTTCATTAATTCCCTACTACTACTCTTTTATTTACAGATACACCCCGTTAGACAGCCTACACCATACCCTCACACCTGCCACTCTTGGAGCAACAACCATGGCACATCTCCGATCACACTGGAAACCCATTGGATCACCCATATCCACCTTCATCAACACGTTCAACACACTCGGACACCACTCAACAGCACACACACACACCACCCATATACCCACACCACCACACCGGCCACCAGCAGCAGCCACAGCACCCAGACAACAATAACCAACCCCTCATCATCACACAACAACAAAATCAGCCGCAGTCATCCCACAAGGCTAAATACTCCCCGATGTCCAGTCAGTTTGAGAGAGCTGGACAAATCACCATCACTGAAAATCGGAATCTGTTCAACATTGGGGCAGATCTCGGACACCTCCATCATCATCTCTCAACATCTATCTCCACCACACCTACTGGCTTAAGGCGCTCCAATTGCTTCATGCGCTGAAGCTGTATACTCTAAGTTATCGCTAAGTTTAATATTAAGTACCAATGTTAGTTCTAATAATTAGCCTATTAGTTTTAATTAATATGTTTAGCGATACGATTAGACAATAAATCTTAGGTTATGTCTGCGACATAACTGAAATAAGAAAAAAAAAAAGGGGTAAACTGCTACCACCAAAACCGATTCAAGTGATAGCTCACTATCGGACGCCTCCACGGCAACAACAATTAGAAAGCTATCCCCAATCAATAAACTCGCTATTAACAAGCTAATTCAACTTCTATCGAATAGCGAATCTGATGACGATGCAAATCTCATCATCGATATCGTTAACAATTCCCAATCACCCAAATCTTCCACTGCTCATCCCACCGATACCAGACCAAAAACTCCCTCTAACACTTCTGAAAACATTAGTACCAGTATCATTGCTACACCCAGAGGAAAATCAACCTAAAATCAATAAAAACCACATTGATTCAAAAAGAAACATTAATGATAGTCTACTAAAGTTGAAAATTTTTGTTTCAATATAGAACAACCTTAATTTAATGTTGCACAATGTTCACCATATTTAGATGGAAACATTTTAGAAACAATATTGAATTCTTATCAAATTAAGATGTTTCCAGAAACAATATAGAATTTAAAATGAAAATTATTAATATTAAATGAAAACGTTATTGAATTAAAAACGTGCAATATTAAATTAAAAACCCACATAATTAATTTTAGAATGCGAAATGCTAGACCTCCTCCCCCTCATTTACCACCCCTTTCCTTACCAATTTCTAATAAAATGTGAACGCAATATGTTTTAAAAAATTAAACAAATTTATTTCAAAATATTTTATGAATATTACAATGTATATATATATATATTTTAGCAACTATGTTATATATTTTTGTTTTACCGTTACACAGCGGATAGAGATGAAGAGGCGACCAATTCAATTCAAAAAATGTTTTTTCCTTCCTTCTGTCTTATTCCGAATGTTTTTGCCATTTTTCGCATACTTCACTCCAGTTTAAGGTATCCCGACTTAATGATGCTGTAAGGGCTAAAGCAACTGAATCATCTATTTCAGAAATTTCTTCTGATTCTTTTACAACACTATCTGGTTCCGATCGAGTTGAAGAGTGACCATCAATTTTTTTTTTTTTGTTCTACTGTTAACATAACATAACATATGTAAAGCTTGCCGGAAGGGTTCTTCTTACTATGCGGTTCCTTTGGGAACAAAGCACAAATCTCCGTGGCAATGGTTAGGAAATCGTTAGGTCTCAAGTAAATGTTTTCAAAAATTGTATCCTCAACAATAATGTTTATGAGCTCGTCACGGTTGTAGTTTTTAAAGCTTTGCTTGTTGGCGTAAACGTCTAGCAGGGATCTTCCTTTAGCAGTTTCATCCAACAGACTTGACAAATCCTAAATATAGCAGCAATATTAAATAAATTTTTTATAAATTTATTCGCTTTATTTACTTTGTTTAGACAGCCATGAACACTTGGTGTACATATCTAGGGCAGGGGATGGCACTGAAGATGTACTTGTGCTGTGTTGAACCCATTTTCTAAAGGCCGATCTAAGGGACTCTTCTTCGTCTTCAATACCAAACTAAAAATTATTTTAAAAAAATTATTTCAAAATGCTTGAGATAATCTGCAAAACACTAATTACCTCTTCCTTTCGCCATGTAAAGAGCTTGCTTTGAACTTTCGCTAAAGTAACGATTTCGCCGTTTTCGGTGAATAAAACACCATCATTTAAATTCCATTTTCCGACATTGTTGGAAACGCACACTTTGAAAATTTACAACCAAAAATGAATCAGCTGATTAATTTACACTGTTGCGGTATTGATTTAATAGTGTTTCTTATTGATTCAATGCATTGAAATTTTAACGTTACAGATCAATGTTGTTTCTATATTGATTTAGTGTTGTGCAATATAGATTTAATAACGTTTCATTTTAGCTTTAAAATCAACATTAAAAAATGCTTAAATTAATATTGTTCAACATTGAAATAAAGTTATTTAAACATATTTTACAAAATTAATATGAAAAATCATTAAATCAAAATTGGAAATTGTTAATTTAATGTATTTCAATATTATTTTTTCCCAAAGTTGAAAACTATTGAATTAATATGTCGCGTTTGTGATTTTAAAATGGGATTTTTGGATCAGTGTACAAATTCTACTTTAGTTGAGCCATCAACTGAATTTCTAACAACAATACGCCATACAAATGTCGAAAATTCTCCAACTCATACAGAAACTATGCCGTCAGCAACTCAAACTCTTGAAACTACCTCAATCTCAACGGCCTTACCAAACCCTAACTCACAACCAAACACTACCATAATAGATCCTGCAAACTTATCGACAACAAATTCTGCCATTACTGATATCTCTGCCAATAATATTAGCTCTGATAACGTAATCTGTATTGATAATGCATGTTGGAGCATATACTAGTATATTTAGATAGCATAATAGAAACCCAAAATTGTTGTTAGAATGATGAACTGAACCTATGGAATTTGCCTACATTGTATTATAGTTCTCTTATATTTAAGCTAGCATGTAAGTCCTCGTATGTTTGTACGTAACTGCACAGCTGTTGTGCCAGTCAGTCGACAATAGCTTTCGTTTAGAACGCACGCACGCCACCAAATACCTTTCCGCGATTGACCAAGTTCCAAATATATTGTAATTATAATCGAAATTACAATTCGTTCTTTATATTTGATTTCTCGATTTTTCATTGGCGCCCGAGCAGGGACATTTCAATCGCGTTCGTCGGTCTATTTAGACAATTTCAAGGTTTGGTTTGGTTGTGCGTGTCGTTTGAGCTTTGTTTCGTTGTTTGCTGCTTTGGTCTTCGAAGTCTGGACAATTTGGATTTGATCTTTGGACACGGTTGCAGATTTAAGACTGTCGGTTCCCGCCCCTGTCCCAGTTATTGGAGAGAATACCCAGAATTGAGCCCAAGAGCGACTCTTCTGATGACAAGGTAACAGTGCCCAAACGAATCAGTGCATAGGGCAGCATATATACATACATATATATGTAAATTAAATGCAAGCATAATTGCCGCATATTTATTGTACAAATTAAAGGTCCCTCATTTATTGCACATTAAAGATTATGCGTTTCGGCACTGAGAAAATGAAATTTGTGAACAAATTAATTGAAGCAAAACATACATAATTGTCATAAATAAATATAAACCGTTAACAATTTAACAGTTCTAGTGTTTATATATATATTTATATGTACATAATTGTCGTTCGCTCTAATTCCGCTATTCGCCAAGATCTGCGTACATACGGTGGTGGTTATTGATCTTCGTTTTAGTTGTTGCTTGCACATAGATAACGGTGCGCTACATACATACATACAAACATATAAAGCGACAACAAACATACATAGGTAAGCATAGCAACTGCAAGCAAATTGTTTTCGGTATTCGCTTTCGCTTGTTGTTGTTTTACTTTTCGTGTGCTGCTGCCTATTTATAGTTTGTCGCCAACTCCAAATTAACTCTAATCAGCCAATTATCGTCTATCAAGCTGAATATCTTGATTAGTTAATTTCGCTTGCGCTTTTCGCTATTGTTTGTTGTTGCCAACGATCAACGCTCGCCTGCATACACTTGCATTGGAGTTGTTGTTTTGTTTTTGAGGGCCAGCCACCGCATAACTTGTGACCAACTCCTAAGTAACTTTAATCAGCCGATTATCGTTAATCAGTTGATTATCTTGTGCAGACACTCGATCTTTCGCTAAGTTGATCTCGCTGTTGTTTTGTTAGTTAGCAGCGCTGCTTTACATACGCTTGCGCTAGAGCTGTTGTTATCGCTCTACCCCGTAATAGTTTCGCTAATCATCCGATTATCTTTAATCAGCTGATTATCTTTGAGTATCCAAATATCTCTAATCAGCTGATTATCTTTGGTATAGATACACATACGTGCATTAATTTAGAACCGAATTTTATAAAAATTCAATATGGCACATAAATCAGACCCAAATGAGACCGTTGTTGTTGATGAAGTAAATTGCCTTAGTGCCCGTTTGACACAATTGTTTGTCAAACTAGAAAAAGTTGAAAGCGATATTGAGCGTCAGAGGAGTTCACTTATTAACAAAATGGTGACTCCAAGCAAATTTGAGATACAGTGCCGGCTAGATATTCTTAACTCGTATATTTCCAAGGCAATGGATCTACAGTCAGAAATTGATACAATAGATCCTGACAATACTAGCCGTGCGATGCTTGAGGAAACATGTATTCTTGCTCGCTCTTCATACATGGCTGCTCTTAGTGCACACCAAGTATCGGAGAATCCCCCTCCAGTTTCTTACCGTTCTCATCTGCCCAAACTTCAGCTGCACAAATTCAGTGGTAAACACTCTGAATATAGACAATTCATTAGTCTATTCGAAAGTTTGGTGAATTCTGATCGCTCACTATCAAACATAGAAAAGTTCAACCATCTGATATCGTGTTTATCGGACGAGGCTTTAGGTACCATTAGAGGGTACCAGGTCTCTGATGCAAACTATCCAAAAGCATTAGAGAGCCTGAGTCGAGTTTACGACAATAAATGCCTCATATTCTTTGACACTCTCGCCCAGCTATTCGATATTGAGCCGATGACCAAGCCATCGGCAGTAAGTATTCGCACAATGGTTGACTCGGTTTCAGCAATTTTTGACTCGTTAATGTCAGTTGGAAACGAGCAAGATTTCGCCAATGCAATTTTAATACATTTAGTAATGTCCAAGGTAGATTCTGTCACGAAATCTAAGTATGAGGAGCAGTTAGATTATAACATGCTGCCGAAATGGTCAGACTGCGCTCTGGCTTTGAACAGACGATATCAGCATTTGTCGGCTGAAGAAAGTTCAAAGTCCAGACTAAAACAAAAGTCTGGAATAAAGCATGAAAGAAGCAGCAAATCTTCATTTGCATGCACTAAGGTGGAAAAGCAAGCAGAACCCATGTGCCATTATTGCAGTGCCAATCATTTGATTGGAAGTTGCCAAGGGTTCACAGCGTTGCCAATTGACGAAAGATTTAAGTTCGTAAAGTCGAGTCAACTTTGCATAAATTGCTTGTATTTGGGGCACAGAGTGTCCAACTGCACTGCGTCGAAGTGTAGAGTTTGTTCTCAGCCTCACAACACTCTCCTTCACAAATACACTCCAGTTAAGTCGCCTCAAGTAACTATAAATCCTGCTCAAGTGAACCATATTGCAAGTAATGTCGATCAGGTCGTACTTGCAACTGCGGTGGTTTCTATTCGTGACAGATTTGGTAATAGTCGGAACGCTAGAGCCTTGTTAGACTCAGGTTCGCAAGTCAATTTGATGACGGAACACTTAGCTCAGGAATTGCGACTTAAGCGGAAGAGCAAGTGTTTAAGCGTTAGATCAGTTGGACACTCGAGATTGGTCGCGAACAGCGAAGTTTCGACCATCGTATCATCTCGTGTGAATGCTCACCAGTTCAGCGCCGAGTTTTGGGTGCTAGATTCGATTTCTAGCAGGCAGCCAGATAGGAATCTTCCCATTAATCGGTGGAAGATTCCTTCAAATGTAGATCTGGCAGACCCTGAATTTCATAAACCCCAACAAATAGATTTACTACTGGGAGCAGACTCGTTTTTCGACTTGTTATGTACTGGAAAAATTAGATTGGCTAAGAATGGTCCAGTACTGCAAAAAACATTGCTTGGTTGGGTAGCATCAGGGAGGTGCAAGAATTTGCTTACCAAAAGCCCTTTATGCTGCGCAATCATGCAACCTAGAGAAGAGTCTAAGCTTGATGCTCGTGTAGATCGGTTTTGGGAGAAAGAGGCTATCTTAGACTCAAATATTTCTACAGAGCAAATGATTTTATTGATTGGACACTTTGGGGTCAGCATACAGCTCAAGACTGAAACCCATGGGTCGAAACTCAAAGAAATGCATTTGAGTTATATGAAAAGGTCTCTCGAACTTGGTTACATGTCACTCCAAGGTATTATAGTTCCACCAGGACCGCAATTCGTCAATTCACACCAGTGCGTCCTGAGGCCTGAAAGTAGTGTAGTCGTACCTACAATTCAGAGGGATCTAAGTTTTTCGATTCGTAGGTTTCGTCTGAACCGATATGCCCTCACGGCAGACATTAAAAATAGTCTGGTGCCCGAAATATTGGATTCGGGTAAATTTCAATTGGCAAAATGGTTTTCGAACCATTATAATATAATCAAAGAAGGCGGAAACAAGAAGCTGTTGGGAATCAATGATGCCAATTCAAGAACTGTAAAGGCAGAGGTAACTTCATTCGAAACACAGTCGATATCCAGACTCGAGTTGTGTCAAGCGTACCCGTTAGCCCAGTTATGGTCTGCAACTAAATATAAGTTCGACCGATATCGAATCGAGAGTGTGAATTTCTTGACTGAATCAGAAATCGCACTACATTGGAGATATACTTCCCCTTCATTTGTAGCAACACTTGTGGCCAATCAAGTTGCTGTCATCCATAAGATGACTTAATAAAACCGAGTCTAAAGTTTGTGAGCTTCAAATTTATATGTATATGGTTAGATTGACTGGAAATTGTGTCGAAAATGCTCAAATAGAATGCACTCTGTTAGTGCGAAAGTGCCTCCATTGTTCCAGGCATATACCGAAGCTAGTGGTGCAAGTAATTGGTACCTTGCCGGCAGATCGCTTATCAGCTGTTCGGTTCGTTGATGTCGTTGAGGTCGATTTTTGTGGTCCCAAAAAGGTTTCGTTGCGAACTAGCGGACAAGCCCCTAATAAAATTAATATTTCGGTGCTCGTATGTTTTGTTTCAAAGGCTGTTCACATAAAATTTACTATCGATATGTATATTAAAGCCTTTGTTTGCACCTTAAACAGCTTCATTACTCGACCTGGCATCCCCGCTCGGTTGATCTTGGACAAAACGACGTACTTCGTGGGGACGAGCAATCAGGGGAAAGGATTTCCGGAGGCAATCGACCAGAAAAGGGACGATGCAACATGGTGGCCGGCGATGAAACTGCCATGGTCATGTCAAACCGCGCAGGACACAAGGCGACGCTACCATTGGTTTGAAGGCGATCCCTTCAAGGTGGCCGGGATGTTGGAGCATATACTAGTATATTTAGATAGCATAATAGAAACCCAAAATTGTTGTTAGAATGATGAACTGAACCTATGGAATTTGCCTACATTGTATTATAGTTCTCTTATATTTAAGCTAGCATGTAAGTCGTCGTATGTTTGTACGTAACTGCACAGCTGTTGTGCCAGTCAGTCGACAATAGCTTTCGTTTAGAACGCACGCACGCCACCAAATACCTTTCCGCGATTGACCAAGTTCCAAATATATTGTAATTATAATCGAAATTACAATTCGTTCTTTATATTTGATTTCTCGATTTTTCAATGCAAATACACCACCTGTCCCACAATCAGCAAATTTCAACTTCTCACTATCAGCCCAAACATCTGATTTATCCGCTCCAATGACACCTAACTCCTTACATTCAACATCTACATCTTCATCTTCCATCGCATACCCAAAACCATCAAATTCTATCAATGAACAACTTAAAAATCATAATCAAACTGCTTCAACCTTCAAGCAACTATTCCCTAACACCGCATCAGCAAGAGACGCACGACGCAATAATACGCGCTTGCAAACCCGCTTCAATTCTTCTAATTCACGTTCAGAACGGCTAGATGCCAGACGAATTAATAAAAATCTTAACGATATAATAACTAACGAAATAACTGAAATGGATACTGACGGTTCTAGCTCTGAATCTGATGTATGCATCGTTTCATCACCAGTTATTAGATCAAATGCCACCATTGGGTCAACACCCACATTCTCAGCTACCCCTGTTACTAGAACAAACGCCACACTTGGTCTACAGGCCACCGTTTCAAATGTCACTAATAATAAACAAACAACTAACACTAAACGCTCACACGAGCAAGAATCAATAAATCGAGCCATTGTCCCAAAAACACCTCAAACTTGGTTGAATTACTCAAGTAATTTTGAACAACTAACAACCAAAATCAATAATATTGTCAGACATGATTCGTACATTATCAAAATTGGAGGCCCCAACCTAATTCGTTTTAACCCTGACTCTTCAGAAACCTGTAGGTCTCTAGTCAACTTTTTCAATAGTGAAAATCTAGAGTATCACACATATCAGCCCCGTGTTGAACGCTCTATTCGGATTGCCATACGTGGCATCCATTTCTCAACTTCAACAGATCGCATCAAAAGCGAACTAAACAAATTAGGCTTTTCAATTCGAAGTGTCTTTCATCCGACCTTCAAAAATCATCATGGCCCCGGCTTACATAATCCTAATCTACACTTCATAGAATTAGATCCAACAGCCACTAACAATACAAAGATATTTGAACTGAAAACTTTATGTCAATATGCCATTCGTGTCGAATGGCGGCATAATAACAATGACTGCCTCGTACAATGTATGCGTTGCCAGAAGTTCAACCATACAGCGAATTATTGTCATCGCAAGCCGGTCTGTGTAAGGTGCGGGCAAAACCATTTAACCCAAATATGCACCAAAAGCAGAGCAACCCCAGCAGTTTGTGGAAACTGCAAAGGTGACCATCCGGCAAATTATAAAAACTGCCCATTCTATTTAAAATTAGTTAATAATAAATCTGCCTCACTAAACAGCAACAATAATAATACTAACAACAATTCTAACCCAAATTCGATACCAAACCAACGTCAACAATTAGCTAGAAATCAGCCTCAGCCTCAGTCTCAGCCACAGCGCCAGGTCCAACCAAACCAACAACAACAATTAACCACTCCCACTCAACACACCCGCCCTCCTCGTCAGCAAACTATTCAGCATAACCAAACTTATCCCAAAAAACAAACCTCTAGAAAGAACTTTAACAATACTAACAACAATAATAACAACAACAACAACGATAGCGATCTTCAAAAACTACTTGAATTAGCTAATCGATACGAGTCTGACAATAACAACATATCTACATTCTCCACAGAAACCCAATTTTTCCTTCCTTTAACGCTTATCCATTATTTTTCCGTCTCTTCAAAACTCATTCTGATCTAATTGGTGAAATTCATCAACACATACGTGAAATTCACAACATCCTCTGCCCCCAAGATAATTTCCCCACTCCTTCAACTGTCTCTACCCCAGCCTCAGTCCCAATTTCCTCTAATACCACCACCACATACGCCTCGGTAGCAGCTTCGCCCATCACTGCTGCTACCCAAATGGCTACTTCCGTCAAAATGAATGGTCTCCGCATTAGTATTTGGAATGCAAATGGCATTTCCAGGCGTTGCAATGAGTTAATTCAATATCTTACACACAATCATGTAGATATTATGCTCATTAGCGAGACCCATCTCAATCACAACTCATTTATTGACATTCCGGGTTTTAATATTATTCCTGCCAATTCCCCAAAAAGCAGATTGCACATTGGTGGCGCAGCAATAATAGTCTCAAAATCTCTGTCCTATCAACCATTGCCCCCCATATCAGATAGTTATGTTCAGGCAGCTAGTACCTCTATCCAAACAGATTTAGGTCCCATTAAAATTGTTGCATGCTATTGGCCACCTGGCCAAAGGCATGTATTAACAAAATTAAAATTTGAGAATTTCCTCAACCAAATCGGCCCCAGTTGCCTAATCGGTGGCGATTGGAACGCCAAAGCTCGCCTCTGGGGTAACTTTCGCAGTTGCCCAAGAGGCAAAATCATTTCTAAAAAAATTTTATCCTCCCACCAACTTAATGTTTTAACCACAGGTGAACCAACTCATTTTCCAAACAACAACAATTGCCCATCAGTTATAGACTTTGCCATTATCAATGGTATATCCCCTCAACGTTTTAATATATATCGCCAAATGGATTTATCCAGCGACCATAAACCCCTAATAATCGATTTTTCTGTCTCTTCCCACTTTACAACACAAAATAGCCATCGCCTTCTAACCCGACACTCAAACATTAAAAAGTTTCAAAAACATCTCAACGATAATATTCATTTAAATGTTGATATCTCATCAATTCCTGATGCAGATGACTTTTTAAATGTTTTTATCGATAAAATCAATGATGCAGCTAGTTACGCCTCGAAGCCATCAACAAATCATTCACCTCACAACCCTCGCCCTCCATTCGACCTTTCACGCCCACCAATTAATTCTGAAATTAAAGAATTAATTCGTCTGAACCGTAATCTACGCAAAAGATACACTCGCTCTAGATCATTTGAACACAAATTAGCCTGGCAACAGGCTAGCCGTCAGCTTTCCCAAAAGTTGCAACAATCCCGCTCAGATCATTTTAACAACATGCTCTCAAACGCTGACCCATCAAAAGAGGGCGGCTTTAACCTTTGGCGCGCATGTAAGGGGCTTAAACAACAGCCCCACATGCATACATCTGTACGTAATCAGGCCGGCAACTGGTGTCAAACTGTTAATGAACAGGTTGAAGCCTTTGCCGACGAATTAGAATCAAGATACAAACCATTTGAATATAGTCCCCCAAATCACGTCCAGCTTGTCCGTTCGTTACTCAGCAATTCAGATTCTCCAAATCCGAATGCTGGTTACCAAAATTCTACCATAAGGCACGTTACATTTTTTGAAATGAAAACTGCCATTAAATTTCTCCAGTCAAATAAAGTCCCTAGCTACGATAAAATAGATAACTTCATATTAAAATCCCTCCCCCCCCCCGAGGCATTATGTTCTTAGTCAATCTATTTAACGTTCTTTTACGCCTTCGATATTTCCCCCAATCATGGAAACATGCTATGGTTTCCATGATTCCCAAAGGCAGCGCCAAATCATTGCCTGAATTGACAAGCTATCGGCCAATCAGTCTTTTGCATGCCTCCAGATACTGGAATCGCATCGATACACACCCAAATCTGCTTATCAAAACCCTAAAAAGATACACTCCCAGACACCTAAAACGAATTTGGCCTTGCGAGCTTAAACAGCGCCCAGCACCATCTAATCCCTATTAAAAGATCCTACTAACCACACTCTTTACCCATTTCTTTTTACTAAAACTCTCTTCTCAAAACATTCATGCATTGAATTAATACACTTTTCTTATCATTTCAGATCAAAAAGCTGAATCCTTTTCTCTCCCCACCCATTTGGCCCGTGTCTACTCTTGGATACTGGAGGACTGATAAACCATCTTATCACTACCAGACAGCACCCATGCACACACACTTGCCATACTCTGGAACCCTCTGGAAAAGCACTCAAAAAAGCTCTCTGTATCGCACTCCAATCGTCTTTTTTCTCCTATTTCTATCACCACTAATTCATTTTTGTACTTTTTCATTCTCAGATATACCATCTACTCATCGACAGACAGCACCCACACACTTATGCCTGCCATCCTCTGGAACCCTTCCGCCCTGGTTGGAAGAACAGATATGGCACACTGTCCAATATTTCACCCGTTGCAACATCCACACCATCATCATCATCCACAGCCCACCTGACACCATTCAGCAACTCTGGCACACACACACATCATCCACACATCCCCAAACACACCGGTCTTCAGCAGCCCACACATCTACCAGACAGCAACACTCATCTACATACACCAACATCAACAGCCACACATCCCATAAGGCTAAACACTCCCCATGTCCAGTCAGTTTGAGAGAGCTGGACAAATCAACACCGGAAAACGGAATCTGCTCAACATTGGGGCAGGTCCCGCACACCTCCAACATCATCTCTCATCATCCTTCACCATCACACCTACTGGCTTAAGGCGCTCCAATTGCTTCATGCGCTGAAGCTGTATACTCTAAGTTATCGCTAAGTTTAATATTAAGTACCAATGTTAGTTCTAATAATTAGCCTATTAGTTTTAATTAATGTAAATGTTAGCGATACTATAAGACAATAAATCTTAGGTTACGTCTACGACATAACTGAAATAAAATATGAAAAAATCATGGAACATCAAAGCAAATGCCTTGAAATCCAAACATGTAGTTTTCACACTACAAAATCGTTCTGACTGGCCTGAATTAAAACTCGGCAAAGTCAGTATTCCCAACGCCAACTTTGTTAAATATCTTGGCTTAACAGAAAGTTGCTTTGGTCTAGGCATATTCACCTGACCCAACAATCTGTCAAAACTAAGCTCAAAAAGTACCATTGGCTTCTTAGTCCCCGATCCCGTCTCTCACTTTCAAACAAATTGCTAATATACACGCAAATAATTGCCCCTGGTTGGCAATATGGCATCGAGTTGTATGGCTGTGCTTCTGACACGCACATACGCAAACTCCAGTCATGCCAGTCTCAAGCACTTCGACTAATTCTTAGTCCACCCTACTACGTCAGCAAAAAGACGTTACATATCGACCTCAAAGTATCTAGTGTATGGGAAGAAATAAATTCCCATGCAACTAGATACTTTTCCAGACTGTACGCTCACAAGAACAGACAGACGTACAAACTGCTACACACCACTGGTCGGCATCTGAAGCGGATCTGGCCAATCGAGCTTCGAAATAGGAAACCGCCGGATAGGGCTTTCTAATCCGGATCAACACCCCTACAAGGCGAAGTTTCCACACACACACACATTTGTATATGCACTTGCATATGCAAACTTTTCTTTTGTTCTTCTTTTCTTTTCAGATCTCGAGCAATTGGGATCTTCTATACATTTAGCACGATGGCTTCCATATTGGCCACCTTTTTTCCATTTTTTCACTATTTTTCTTCCCCAGTCTGGTACCACTTCTACCGGCTGGTTCCCACTTATCATCCCGCTTTCTACAACTTTCCTGGTTCAGCTACAGAGAGGGCTGAATCGCATCAAAACTCAACGGACCTTCACAATCTGGACATTGGGCTACAGGCAGGATCTGAAGAAAAATTGCCCCAACCCCGTTGGCTCTCTGAATCCCCATACATCATACTTGCTGGCTAGAGACGCAGTATATTAGCGTCGGAGCTGCACCCACCTACCAGTAGCTATTATTAAACAATCCCAATGTTAATAGCTACTAACATTATACTATACATCTTAGGTTGCTGTCACCCAGCGTGACTCAACGTAAATAAGAAAAAATCTCCCACTGAGATTAATTCTTTGATTAAAGAATTATCAGTAAATAAGGCCCCTGGAAATGACAGAATCGACAATTTTGTCATAAAATCTCTCTCAAACCGAGCAATACTCTTCCTTACACACCTTATTGTCTTCTTCGATTTCGGCACTTTCCCCAGCCATGGAAAAAGGGGGCGGCAAATCGTTGTCAGAAGTTCGTAACTATCGACCGATTAGCCTTCTTCCTTCGCTCTCCAAATTATTTGAAAGAATAATTTACACCCGCCTTAACGACGAAGCTGTGGATAAAAATCTTATCCCATCCCATCAATTTGGTTTTCGTGAAAGCCATAGCACTATACAGCAAATACACCGTATTGTTCACCATATTAATTATGGCTTTGAAAACGGTCGTTCTCGTCTCTCACTTTCCAACAAGTTATTGATCTACAATCAAATAATTGCCCCTGGTTGGCAATATGGCATAGAACTGTACGGTTGTGCATCAGACACTCATATCCGTAAGTTACAATCATGCCAGTCTCAAGCTCTTCGACTAATTCTTAGTCCACCCTATTACGTCAGCAATAAGACGTTACATATCGACCTCAAAGTATCTAGTGTATGGGAAGAGATAAATTCCCATGCAAATAGATACTTTGCCAGACTGTACGCTCACAAAAACAGACAGACGTACAAACTTCTACACACCACTGGTCGGCATCTGAAGCGGATCTGGCCAATCGAGCTTCGCAATAGGAAACCGCCGGATAGGGCATTCTAGTCCGGATATACCACACCTGAAACATCGGCACCCATCACCATCATCAAACACTACTGGCTCACCATCGTTCATCACCCAGTAGTACCACTCTCATCACCAACTGGCCTGCAAGCTGGACTACAAGGCTAAGTTTCCTTACATTTTACACTTTTGTATATGCACTTGCATATGCAAACAATTCTCTTTTTCTTTTCAGATCTCGAGCAATCGGGATCTACTATACTTTCAGCACGATGGCTTTTATTATTGGCCATCTTTTCCCATTCTTCACCACTCTGCATTCCCGGTCTGGTACCATTTCTACTGGCTGGTTCCCACTTTCATCATCCCGCTTCTACAACTTTCCTGGTTCAGCTACAGAGAGGGCTGAATCGCATCAAAACTCAACGGACCTGCACAATACTGGACATTGGGCTACAGGCAGGATCTGGTGACAAATTGCCCCAACCCCGTTGGCTCTCTGGATCCCCTTACAGAGAGAGACGCAGTATCATAGCGTCGGAGCTGCACCCACTCACCAATAACTATATGTAAATAATACCCAATGTATATAGTTATTAACAATAAACAAAAAATCTTAGGTTGTTGTCACCCAGTGTGACTCAACGTAAATAAGAAAAATTATAATGTATAATATATAAGATAGTTTAAGTATAAAATGTAATTGTTTTAAGTTTTTAATATGTATAGTTTTTCTAAAAAAATATTAATTTTTAGTGTATTAGTGTATTAATGTTTTTATTATTATTCTGGAAAATAAATGTTTTTGTCTTTAAAATGTAAAAATATTATGTTTTTCCATATGTATTAGTATATAATTTATTATTTTTTAAATAAAGTATTTTTAATTGAAAACTAAATTTACTATGACTTTTTAATCATATGTTATTGTTGGGCATTTTATCATATTTTTATTTATTTCAGATGGGGTGACATTTGAATATATGCATTTTTTCCATATAGTTGGCATTGAGATTAGCGCCAATTTAAACAGTCTACTCTCAAACCAACAAAATAAATAACGCGTCGTGTAATATATAGTGTTAAAAAACTAATGTTAAACTAAATTAAAGTTAACAATTTGTGATAAACAAATAGAGCTTTAGGCACAAACCAACAAACGTCAACAATAATAACAAACCAGAAATTTACAAACATTCACCAGGACGCATCTCCATCATTCGCTTCAGTTTGTGTACGACCAAGTGCTTGTGTAGCGGTAAGTGACATTGACATATACACTATACACTATACATACTACCTCTGACTCGTACATTCACATATACTTACTTACATACAAATTCCCCTGTTTCTACTCTAAAAACACTCCTAAAAAATGGCAAAAAACAACAAGAAGAACAAGAGCTCAAAGCAGGCTCCAAAATGGCTACCTATTTTCAAATCGTCTGCTTCCCGTTCGTCTGACTCGTCTGACTCCCTTTCTGATATTTCTGAGGAAACTATCAAACGACTTTCACCTATGAATCTCAATGCTGTGAGCAAACTCATTCAATTGCTCTCAAACAGCGAGTCTGATGAGGAGGCTGGTGTTTTTCTAGATATACTAGAAAATGCTCAGTCTCCCAAAGACAAACGATCCTCCTCACCACCCTGTTCCAATATTCTACCCACTTCATATGTCCCGTCCGTGCCATTACAAGTGCCAGTACCAGTGCTAGTGCCAGTTTCTGTGCCAGTGCCTGTGTCTGTGTCTGTGCCAGTATCAGCACCAATTTCAGTGCCAGTGCATGTGTCTGTGCCAGTTGCTGTACCAGCTTCTGTGCCAACACTTACCAATTTACTTTTATCACCGGCAAATATAGCTCCCCTAGATTCGCCTTCTACTTCTTCGGCTGCTAAAACTGTCGAAAAAAGTTACTCATCTGCTTTTAAGCAGTTTTTAGCAACAAACACGCCAAACAATACTTCTGCTAGTACCCAATTATCAGCTAGTCAGGTTCCCTCTACCCATTTGTCCCCTACACCATCAGTAGTCTCCATATCATCAGCATCTCCCTCAATTCCTGTCACCCCATCTCCAATAATCTCTCCACCAACCCAAAATTCTTCGACTCTCACACCATCTACAAATAGGCCATCAACATCTTCGTCCTCACTCCCACTCTCAAGCCAGTTCTGACATTGTCAAACGAAAGCAGCAAGATCAACCTAAAACCCTTACCGCTGAGACATATGATGCTCGCCGAAATGATACTCGTATCAAAACGCGGACTCAGTCTACATCATCACGCTCTGAGCAGCAAGATGCATGTAGGACTCTGAGAAATCGAAAGATTTCTATCACAAACACTAGTGATATAGAGTCCACTTCCTCCTCCAATACCTCCAACGCTATGGATACATCAGACTCTGGTTCTGATGTTGAATACGTTGTTTCCTCACCCGACCAAAGTCAGGATGCCCCTTTTACACTAGTTAAATCTAAGAAAAGGAAAGCTCCCTCTCAAGCCCCAGTCCAAAAAACTAAAATTAACAAAAATAATTTGAATACCAACCCACAGCCCACTAACACTGTCCATGATTCGAAACCGACACAAATTTGGGTAAAGTTCATTGGGAACTTTGACCAGTATGTTGACGAAATAAATCAGCATGTCAATCGTGATTCGTACACCATTAAGTTGGGTGGCCCGAACATGATTCGATTTAACCCTCACTCCTCGGATACATATCGTGCGTTAATCAGTTTGTTTGATAAAAATAAAACTGAGTATCACACATATCAGGTCCGCACTGACCGCTCAACGCGTATTGCCATTCGTGGCATTTATGGTTCTACACCAACTGATCGTATCAAAGCTGAACTGGTTAGTTTGGGCTTTTTGGTACGGTCAGTCTTTCATCCCATTTTCAAAAATACTCGCGGTCCAGGCATCTATTCGCCGAATCTATTCTTTGTAGAGTTGGACCCAAACGCACAGAATAACTCGAAAATATTCGAATGGCGCAATAATAACAACCCGATGGTTCAGTGCCATCGTTTTCAAAGCCCTAACCACACTGCCGGATATTTTAAGCGATCTCCGGTATGTGTAAAGTGCGGTGAGTCCCATTTGACACAAACATGTGTTAAGCCTATCAACACGCCTGCTAAATGCGGCAATTGTCAGGGGGATCATCCCGCCAACTATAAACGCTGTCCCTTCTACCAGAAACTGGTAAACAACAAAGTGGACACCGTCCCACCTTCAAGCCTACCCAATACTTCACCCTCAAGCATGTCTCCACCTTCAAGCCTACCCAAGTACACTCCCAAAGTGGCCCCAAAATTGCCAACTCGCCCACAAAAATTCCCGAAAATGCAACAGGAATTAAAGAATGTCCTTTACCCGTCCAAGTACACCCAGTACAGCCCACTTTCATACCACTTCCCCAGTCTACTACCCAGCAAATCGGTGAGCTTGAGAAGCTCATCGAATTTGCGTCTGACTCCTCTTGTCCCGGCATAAATGCTGCCGGACAATTTAACTCCTTCCAACTGATCATCAGCTTGTTCCAGAAACATTCTGACATTCTGGGTGATTTACAAAATCAGTTGCGCATTCTAAATGCACGCCTCCCCATTCCGACAGTAAACGACAAAGAAAATGTTGAAGCAAACAAGACACAACATACCGACTATTAAAACAACTAGTGTATGGAAAAAATTAATTCCCATGCATCTAGTTACTTTGACAGACCGTATAAACACAAAACACAGACAACTGCAACACACCACTGGTCATCGTTTGAAGCGAATATGGCCACCATCATCAAATGTTACTGGCGCATCACCATCACCGTCAAGTAACACCACCATCAACACCAACAGGCCTCCAAACTAGGAATTAAGGCCAAGTTTCTACACCCAAAAATCACTTGTATATGCACTTGCATATGCAAACTTTTCCCCTAACTCTTCTTTTCTTTTTCAGATCTCGATCTTCACATTTAGCACGATGGCTTCCATATTGGCCATCTTTTCCTATTTTCAACACTTTTTCATCCCCGGTCTGGCACCTATATTTGGAATAACGTCACCGGCTACCACCCATCACCATCCCCCATATACCGGCACTCGCATCATCTTTCTGCAACCGGCTTCTTCCTACTTTATCATCCCGCTTCTACAACTTTTCTGGTTCAGCTACAGAGAGGGCTGAATCGCATCAGAATTCATCGGACCTGCGCAATACTGGACATTGGGCTACAGGCAGGATCCGCTGATAAATTGCCCCAACCCCGTGGCTCTCTGAATCCCCACACATCTGCATACTTGCTGGCTAGAGACGCAGTATCATAGCGTCGGAGCTGCACCCACTCACCAATAACTATATGTAAATAATACCCAATGTATATAGTTATTAACAATAAACAAAAAATCTTAGGTTGTTGTCACCCAGTGTGACTCAACGTAAATAAGAAAAATTATAATGTATAATATATAAGATAGTTTAAGTATAAAATGTAATTGTTTTAAGTTGTTAATATGTATAGTTTTTCTAAAAAAATGTTAATTTTTAGTGTATTAGTGTATTAATGTTTTTATTATTATTCTGGTAAATAAATGTTTTTGTCTTTAAAATGTAAAAATATTATGTTTTTCCATATGTATTAGTATATAATTTATTATTTTTTAAATAAAGTATTTTTAATTGAAAACTAAATTTACTATGACTTTTTAATCATATGTTATTGTTGGGCATTTTATCATATTTTTATTTATTTCAGATGTGGTGACATTTGAATACATGAATTTTTTCCATATAGTTGGCATTGAGATTAGTGCCATAGTACAAAATTACTCTCAGTATATTCTCAGTTGTGTCATATGAATGCATGTGTTAGAAGAGTCGAGATATAGTTATTCAGACTGGCGAAGTACTTGTGGTGGTGGGTGGGTGCTTGTAGATCTGCCGCGCACAAGTGCACACAAGTGGCACGCGCTTTGCTGTCGCTAGTTTTCAGTCCGCGTGAGAAAAAGGGTTGTTTTATGGTATGTGCATGTATGCACATGCATGTATGTGGGTTTTTTGGCCTGGGTTGCCCATACTTGACCTTTTTTATGACCTGGGTTAGCCACACTGTTGTCCCTTTTTTATGACCTGTGAATTCCGCTGACCCTTTTTTATGGCTGGGGTGGCCACTTGACTTCTGCGGTGGCGTGACCGAGGTTTCATTCAATATTGATTTAGTGTATAGGGTTAGTTCGACTTGTACATCAGTTGCGATCAGTTGTGAAAACGCTGCGCGTAATTACTCTCAAACAGTTCCTATTTAAAATAGTGAATATTCAGTCTTTTTACATTGTGAAAACGCTGCGCGAATTTAAACAGTCTACTCTCAAACCAACAAAATAAATAACGCGTCGTGTAATATATAGTGTTAAAAAACTAATGTTAAACTAAATTAAAGTTAACAATTTGTGATAAACAAATAGAGCTTTAGGCACAAACCAACAAACGTCAACAATAATAACAAACCAGGAATTTACAAACATTCACCAGGACGCATCTCCATCATTCGCTTCAGTTTGTGTATGACCAAGTGCATGTGTAGCGGTAAGTGACATTGACATATACACTATACACTATACATACTACCTCTGACTCGTACATTCACATATACTTACTTACATACAAATTCCCCTGTTTCTACTCTAAAAACACTCCTAAAAAATGGCAAAAAACAACAAGAAGAACAAGAGCTCAAAGCAGGCTCCAAAATGGCTACCTATTTTCAAATTGTCTGCTTCCCGTTCGTCTGACTCGTCTGACTCCCTTTCTGATATTTCTGAGGAAACTATCAAACGACTTTCACGCATGAATCTCAATGCTGTGAGCAAACTCATTCAATTGCTCTCAAACAGCGAGTCTGATGAGGAGGCTGGTGTTTTTCTAGACAAACGATCCTCCTTACCACCCTGTTCCAATATTCTGCCCACTTCATATGTCCCGTCCGTGCCATTACAAGTGCCAGTACCAGTGCCAGTGCCAGTGCCTGTGTCTGTGTCTGTGCCAGTATCAGCACCAATTTCAGTGCCAGTGCATGTGTCTGTACCAGTTGCTGTACCAGCTCGCTGATGCTCGCTGAAATGATACTCGTATCAAAACGAGGACTCAGTCTACATGGAAAGCAAGGAAAGCTCCAACTAAAACCCCACTCTCAAAAAACAAAAACACTAAAAACAATAATATTAATATTAATTCTAACTCTCAGCCCACTAACATTGTCCATGATTCGAAACCGCCACAAATTTGGGTAAAGTTCATTGGGAACTTTGACCAGTTTGTTGACGAAATAAAACAGCATGTCAATCGTGATTCGTACACCATTAAGTTGGGTGGCCCGAACATGATTCGATTTAACCCTCACTCCTCGGGTACATATCGTGCGTTAATCAGTTTGTTTGATAAAAATAAAACTGAGTATCACACATATCAGGTCCGCACTGAACGCTCAACGCGTATTGCCATTCGTGGCATTTATGGTTCCACACCAACAGATCGTATCAAAGCTGAACTGGTTAGTTTGGGCTTTTTGGTACGATCAGTCTTTCATCCCATTTTTTAAAATACTCTATACTCTACTATTCGCCGAATCTATTCTTTGTAGAGTTGGACCCAAACGCACAGAATAACTTGAAAATATTCCAATTGTCCACATTGTGCAATTTCTCAATTCGCGTCGAATGGCGCAATAACAACAACCCGATGGTTGAGTGCCATCGCTGTCAAAATTTTAACCACACTGCCGGATATTGCAAGCGATCTCCGGTATGTGTTAAATGTGGTGAGTCCCATTTGACACAAACATGTGTTAAGCCTATCAATACGCCTGCTAAATGCGGCAATTGCCAGGGGGATCATCTCGCTAATTATAAGCGTTGCTCCTTTTACCAAAAGCTGGTCAACAATACAGTTGACAATGCTCCACCTTCAAGCCTACCCAATACTTCACCCTCAAGCATGTCTCCACCTTCAAGCCTACCCAAGAAGACGTCACCGGCTACCACCCATCACCATCCCCCATATACCGGCACTCGCATCATCTTTCTGCAACCGGCTTCTTCCTATTTTATCATCCCGCTTCTACAACTTTCCTGGTTCAGCTACAGAGAGGGCTGAATCGAATTCAGAATCAGAATTCATCCGCTGATAAATTGCCCTAACCCCGTTGGCTCTCTGGATCCCCTTACATCTGCATACTTGCTGGCTAGAGACGCAGTATCATAGCGTCGGAGCTGCACCCACTCACCAATAACTATATGTAAATAATATCCAATGTATATAGTTATTAACAATAAACAAAAAATCTTAGGTTGTTGTCACCCAATGTGACTCAACGTAAATAAGAAAAAAAAATGCACTTGCATATGCAAACTTTTCCCCTAACTCTTCTCTTCTCTTTCAGATCTCGATCTTCTCCACATTCAGCTCGATGGCTTCCATATTGGCCATCTTTTTCTATATTTTTTCACCACTTATTCATCCCCGGTCTGGCACCTATATTTGGAATAACGTCACCGGCACCCACCCATCACCATCCCCCATATACCGGCACTCGCATCATCTTTCTGCAACCGGCTTTTTCCTACTTTATCATCCCGCTTCTACAACTTTCCTGGTTCAGCTACAGAGAGGGCTGAATCGCATCAAAACTCATCGGACCTGCGCAATACTGGACATTGGGCTACAGGCAGGATCCGCTGATAAATGGCCCCAACCCCGTTGGCTCTCTGGATCCCCTTACATCTGCACACTTGCTGGCTAGAGACGCAGTATAATAGCGTCAGAGCTGCACCCACTCACCAATAACTATTTTTAAAATCTCCCAATGTAAATAGTTATTAATAATAAACAATAAATCTTAGGTTGTTGTCACCCAGTGTGACTCAACGTAAATAAGAAAAAAGTTCGAAAATCCCCTTAGTAAACTCAGTTAAGTATCTTGGTCTTCACCTTGATAGAAAACTACTATGGTCTCGACATATTCCTTTTACACAACATTCCGTCAATTCCAAAGTACGTAAATATCACTGGCTACTCAATAATAGGTCTCGCTTATCTAACTCAAACAAAATGCTTATATATAAGCAAATAATCGCTCCATCCTGGCAATATGGTATCGAACTGTACGGTTGTGCAGCAGATACACATATTCGCAAAATTCAGGTTGCCCAATCAAAAGCCCTTCGCCTCATTCACAGTCCCCCATACTATGTGAGCAATAGACAAATTCATACTGATCTCAATACACACTCTGTATGGGATCAGTTGAATTTTCATGCCTCCAGATATTGGAATCGCATTGATTCTCACCCAAATCCACTAATTAAACCCCTTAAAAGATTCTGTGCTAGACATCTGAAACGCATTTGGCCATGTGAGCTCAAACAGCGTTCAGCACCCACTAACCTCTTCTAAATTATACTTACCATTATATTAAATTCTCATATCAAACATTAATACACTTCTCTTCTCATTACAGATCACATTCCATCCCCCCTGGCCTGTGTTAATCATTGGACCAAGGAAGACGCAACCACCTCAATACACCTGGCACTTTTCTGGACTCACCTGGAAAACCAATCACACACAAACTCCCCCTGGCTTTATCAACAACACACACACAAAAGCTCTCTGTATCCAATTCCATTTCTCTTTTTATATTTTTAGATAACTTCATTAATTCCCTACTACTACTCTTTTATTTACAGATACACCCCGTTAGACAGCCTACACCATACCCTCACACCTGCCACTCTTGGAGCAACAACCATGGCACATCTCCGATCACACTGGAAACCCATTGGATCAGCCATACCCACCTTCATCAACACGTTCAACACACTCGGACACCACTCAACCACACACACACACACCACCCATATACCCACACCACCACACCGGCCACCAGCAGCAGCCACAGCACCCAGACAACAATAACCAACCCCTCATCATCACACAACAACAAAATCATCCGCAGTCATCCCACAAGGCTAAACACTCCCCGATGTCCAGTCAGTTTGAGAGAGCTGGACAAATCACCATCACTGGACACCGGAATCTGTTCAACATTGGGGCACCTCCATCATCATCTCTCAACATCCATCTCCACCACACCTACTGGCTTAAGGCGCTCCAATTGCTTCATGCGCTGAAGCTGTATACTCTAAGTTATCGCTAAGTTTAATATTAAGTACCAATGTTAGTTCTAATAATTAGCCTATTAGTTTTAATATATTTAGTGATACGATTAGACAATAAATCTTAGGTTATGTCTGCGACATAACTAAAATAAGAAAATCTGGTCGCCCTTGGGCATGCTGCGAAGATGTCCTCGAAATGTGCCATTTTGCAGAAAACACGCCACTGGGGAGGGCTGATTTCTCCGCCGCTAATCCTGCAAATCCTCCGGGAGTGCCTTCACTGGGTCCTCTGATGCTTCCACATGGTGCCGCATGACACTCTGAGCCACGCCCACATCATCCTGGTCTTCCTGGGGCGTGCTGCAGAGTTTCTCTCTCTATTTGCCATATAGATATGCACACGCCACTGACGATAGCCTGCCGTTCCTCCGCAGCGCATTCCTCAACAATGGGAGCACCCTTAATGGCTCCTGGGATGCCCCCTCTATGTGATGCACGCCTTCTGGTTCCACGCCCTCATCCTCCTGAGCGTCCTGGGGCGCAGTGTCGCCTCTTAAGATACGTAGCACGTATCACACAGCGCGCACCACTGACTATATGGCGCCGTATGCACGCGGCGAGTACCCCTACTGGCCCCTGGGGTAACCCTCATGTCTGTCCAGTGGCCGTTGGTGCCACGCCCACTTCGTTCTGGGCGCCCTGCAGAGTTGCTTGGCGCTGGAAGACACACATATGTGCTTGCCACACACATATGCTACACACACACTCTACTCACCTGTGCACTGCGCAACGCCCACTGGCTGCACTTGCTCCTCCTGGATCCTTCGACGCATCATCGGCCGCCTCCACTATGTTCTTGCATGCTGCCCTCTGCATGCAAAAACTGAGTTGCGCCATTTCCTGCCAACGGCTGCTCCTCCGGTCCCTCGCTGCACCCCAGATGATAGGCGGGACCCCCAGGTACATCCTGCAACAGACAGTAGAATTTTTCCTGTTAATTAGAATTTTTAATTTTAATTTTTGTCATAAATTTGTGGTTTGTTTACCTTTTTTCTGCTTCTTGCTCATGACAGCCATATCGAAATATCGATGACTGCCGTTCCTCACTTTACAACACTTGTGTTCGCCATTTGTGACTACCCGGCTGGTTATCGATATTTCGATGTCAGTATTTCAGTGCTAAAAAATACCAAACCACTTTTAATGTTGCCAGACTGGTACTGGAATTAGTTGGCGCCATACATTTTTGAACTTTTGTGCTACTGTTCGCAAACAGTATGCGCGCCAAATTCAAAAGTTCAAAATTATTTGTTTCTGTTGGCGCCAAATGATTCAAATACCACGCTGCTTAACTATCAATGTGTTCTAAATGTTTAATTTAATGTTAAAAGTTGCCAGAACTATTTTGTCTTAGCTTAATATATTTTATGTGCAATGTTACCAACTATGGCAAACTGGATTTGCAAACTAGAATCTTATCTGACGTCACAACTTTATATTCATACTTGCCAACACAATAAAAAATCTGTATTGCCAACTACTTTTAAGCCGAATTGCCAACTAAATTGTTCTTCTTGTATTATATTGCCAACCTAGAATAAGTAAACAGTCAGACTTGCCACATAAGTGTAAATAGCGACAAATTTGAATTTAAAAAAACATGAAAATGTAATTTAGAGATGCCAGATCGTTCGTTTACTGATTCTCTTAGAACTTAGGATACTCTTATAAATTTAATGTTATTACAATGTTAATGTTAATCTAGCTTGTATAAGTTGCTGTATGATAGTAATAAGGCAAGCTTAATAAAAAAAAATAAATAAAAAAAAAAAAATCTACGATGCTGCTAATGCTGCATCTCGGCTCTCTCATGCCTCCACATCCCACTCTCATGCCTACCCAAATACCCACCTTCATGCCTACCCAACTACAAATTCTCAGGCCTACCCATCGACCCACTCTCATGCCTCATCATTTCCCCACTCTCATGCCTCCACATCCACTTTCATGTCCCGTCAGCCTCCAGATTTGTCTAGTCCCCCTGTGAGAGCTGAAATCTTTGAATTGATACGCCTAAAACGCAGACTGCGTAAACGCTATCAAAGAACTCGGCAATTCGACCGTCGGTTGGCTTGGCAACAAGTCAGCCGTCAATTGTCCGATGTCATACAGAAATCTCGTTCGGAGCATTTCCACAATGTCCTCTCCAATGCCGATCCTAACAAAAAAGGCAGCTTTAATCTATGCGTGCTTGTAAGGGGCTGAAAGAGCAGCCCCACAAGCATACACCAGTTCGCAATCAGCAAGGCGACTGGTGTAAAACTGTCAACGAACAAGTCGAAGCTTTTGCTGAAGAACTTGAAAATCGTTTCAAGCCATACAATATTAGTCCCCCTGAGCATGTTCAAATGGTTCAAACATCACTGAACAATGCTTAAATCTCCCCAAATTCCATCATTAGGCATACTTCTCCCACTGAGATTAATTCTTTGATGAAAGAATTCTCAGTAAATAAGGCTCCTGGAAATGACAGAATCGACAATCGAAAAATCTCTCTCAAACCGAGCAATACTCTTCCATTCACACCTTTTCAATTGTCTTCTTCGACTTCGGCAAAGGGGGCGGCAAATCGTGGTCTGAAGTTCGTAACTATCGACCGATTAGCCTTCTTCCTTCGCTCTCCAAATTATTTGAAAGAATAATTTACACCCGTCTTAACGACGAAGCTGTGGATAAAAATCTTATCCCATCCCATCAATTTGGTTTTCGTGAAAGCCATAGCACTATACAGCAAATACACCGTATTGTTCACCATATTAATTATGGCTTTGAAAACGGTCGTAATACATCAGCTGTCTTTATTGATATTCAGCAAGCTTTTGATCGTGTTTGGAATGATGGTTTGCTTTACAAATTATTAAATAATTTGTCAAATCCATTGTTCCACATTATCAAATCTTTCCTCTCAAATCGCTCCTTTGTCGTCAAAGATAGGGGTATACTTTCCAGCAAAAGGCCTATCTTAGCTGGTGTACCACAGGGCAGTGTATTGGCACCACTGCTCTATAATATCTTTACATACGACATGCCTCAGACTGAAAACACCCAAAACTTTGAGAAAAACACTCTTACTGCCACATATGCTGATGATACTGCATTTTTGGTGAGTGGCTTTGTGCCATACTCAACCAATATAATGCAGTTTCATTTTGATAGATTCCATGAGTGGGCCACTTCATCGAACATCAAAGCAAATGGCTTGAAATCAAAACATGTAGTTTTCACACTACAAAATCGTTCTGACTGGACCGAATTAAAACTCGGCAAAGTCAGTATTCCCAACGCCAACTTTGTTAAACATCTTGGCTTAACTTTAGACAGAAAGTCGCTTTGGTCTAGGCATATTCACCTGACCCAACAATCAGTCAAAACTAAGCTCAAAAAATATCATTGGCTCCTTAATCCCCGTTCTCGTCTCTCACTTTCCAACAAGTTATTGATCTACAAGCAAATAATTGCCCCTGGTTGGCAATATGGCATCGAGTTGTATGGCTGTGCTTCTGACACGCACATACGCAAACTCCAGTCATGCCAGTCTCAAGCACTTCGACTAATTCTTAGTCCACCCTACTACGTCAGCAAAAAGACGTTACATATCGACCTCAAAGTATCTAGTGTATGGGAAGAAATAAATTCCCATGCAACTAGATACTTTTCCAGACTGTACGCTCACAAAAACAGACAGACGTACAAACTTCTACACACCACTGGTCGGCATCTGAAGCGGATCTGGCCAATCGAGCTTCGTAATAGGAAACCGCCGGATAGGGCATTCTAGTCCGGATATACCACACCTGAAACATCGGCACCCATCACCATCATCAAACACTACTGGCTCACCATCGTTCATCACCCAGTAGTACCACTCTCATCACCAACTGGCCTCCAAACTGGACTACAAGGCTAAGTTTCCTTACATTTTACACTTTTGTATATGCACTTGCATATGCAAACATTTCTCTTTTTCTTCTCTTCTTTTCAGATCTCGAGCAATCGGGATCTACTATACTTTCAGCACGATGGCTTTTATTATTGGCCATCTTTCCCCATCTTTAGCACTCTGCATCCCCGGTCTGATACCAATTCTACCAACTGTTTCCCACTTCATCATCCCGCTTTCTTCAACTTTCCTAGTTCAGCTACAGAGAGGGCTGAATCGCATCAGAATTCATCGGACCTGCGCAATCTGGACATTGGGCTACAGGCAGGATCCGGTGACAAATTGCCCCAACCCCGTTGGCTCTCTGGATCCCCTTACATCTGCATACTTGCTGGCTAGAGACGCAGTATCATAGCGTCGGAGCTGCACCCACTCACCAATAACTATATGTAAATAATACCCAATGTATATAGTTATTAACAATAAACAAAAAATCTTAGGTTGTTGTCACCCAGCGTGACTCAACGTAAATAAGAAAAATAATAATGTATAATATATAAGATAGTTTAAGTATAAAATGTAATTGTTTTAAGTTTTTAATATGTATAGTTTTTCTAAAAAAATGTTTATTTTTAGTATATTAGTGTATTAATGTTTTTATTATTATTCTGGTAAATAAATTTTTTTGTCTTTAAAATGTAAAAACATTATGTTTTTCCATATGTATTAGTATAAATTTAATTATTTTTTAAATAAAGTATTTTTAATTGAAAACTAAATTTACTATGACTTTTTAATCATATGTTATTGTTGGGCATTTTATCATATTTTAATTTATTTCAGATGGGGTGACATTTGAATACATTTTCTCCATACAAAATTACTCTCAGTATATTCTCAGGTGTGTCATATGCATGCATGTGTTAGAAGAGTCGAGATATAGTTATTCAGACTGTGCGATCTACTTGTGGTGGTGGGTGGGTGCTTGTAGATCTGCCGCGCACAAGTGTACACATGTGGCACGCGCTTCGCTGTCGCTAGTTTTCGGTCCGCGTGAGAAAAAGGGTTGTTTTATGGTATGTGCATGTAAGTTAAGAACAAGAATATTCAAAAGCCCAAAAACTGCAACTGCAACGACATCCGGCCGTCAGGTGCAGTGCCCCGAAAGTGCTAAGCTAGCGTCTGGACGATTTCCCGCACGCGCAGCCCAGTTGCCGAAATACCTGGAATATTGGCCAATAACTCAATGTTCCCATGATGTCGCAACGCCGCCGCCGCCGCTGCCAGCGTCGCTGCCAAAACTCCAAGCTCTCATTAGGGTTCTAGTTAGCTTATTATAATTAGTCTAAAATTGTAATCCATCAGATACAGTCCAATCGGACTTAAATAAAAATTCGTATTTTTATCAAACTAAACATTTGTGAATTTAACTGGCGCCCGAGCAGGGACCTGCGGTTTCGAACGACAGTGCAAAACAGTATCTAAGTTCTCGGTTCGTGACGGGATAATACCGACAGTTGCCAACCGCCGCAGGCAAAGTGAGATATTGGACAGACTCCGCCGCGTTAAATCGTGACGCCGATATCGCACTCACAGAGAAGAACTTAATTGTGAAATCTGTGCTCAGGCAGTAGATCTTAATTGATCACGGACCAGTCGGAGGTGTAGCCACATCATTCTATCTAATGTAAGCTAGTTTAAGTCATTACAAATTTACAAAAGAACAAAACACAGAAACAGAAACAAAAGAATATTATCAATATAAATATTATAAAAAGAACAAAACACAGAAACAGAAACAAAAGAATATTATCAATATAAATATTATAAAACACCGTAAAACGATAACAAAATAAACATAACTACCCCCAAAGGTAGTATAAAAATTTCCAATCTTGCGATTCCCAAAATAAAGGGACCCTCCAAGGTAGAAGAAAGAAACCAGCTACTGGTTTTCAAAACATAAGAATTCTTAACTCTATTATTTTATAAGATTTATTTTTTCATAAGATTTTTTAAAGATTTCAACTAATCATTCTATGCAAACCGTTAAACTAAATTCAATATTTTGAAAACTTATGGCCAACCCTAGTAATTTGATCCGACCTCCTATTTTGAATCCCCAAAATTTGACAAACGAAAGACAAACACAAAGACAAGTAGAACAGCAGAACAGAAACATGGCGACTCCACAACAGATTACCGAGCTAGTGGGACAGATGATAGCGCAGCAAGTTCCGAGAATAATAGAAGCACTTAACAACCCAGAACATGATTTTACCAATGCAATTGATCAGGAGATATTAGCAGAACATCGAGGAAACTTAGGAGGACTCGACAAAATCCCAGATGTAGTTAAATGTCTAAGAGAATTTTCAGGAGATCCTGCGGAGTTCAGCTCTTGGAAAAAGAGCGTTGACCGCCTAATGGAAGCCTATGCAGGTGAAGTTGGTACCTCAAGATATTTTGGTATTCTTCACTCTATTAGGAGCAAAATTACTGGTAACGCGGACACGGCACTAGAGGCATATAGCATTCCATTAAATTGGAGAGCAATGGCTAAGTGCTTGACAATGCATTACGGAGACGAGCGTGATCTTGGTACTCTAGAGTATCAGATGACAATGTTGTCTCAAGGTAATCTGACGATCGAAGAGTTCCATCAGTTGGTGTATCAACACCTGTCTCTTCTTCTGAACAAGGTCAACTGCATGGATTTGGGCGCAGAGGCTCATCGCTTGATGAAAAAGATGTACCGCGACAAAGCCACAGATACATTTATATGTGGCTTGCGTGGAGATCTACCACGTATCTTGGGTGCACACGCGCCAAGAGATCTTCCCTCGGCATTGAACATATGCCTTAAAATGGAAAATCAAAGATATTGCACAATGCATGCAGTGACTCTAGGACAGGCCAATAATAAAAACACAAATGTCAAACCAATACCAGCTCCTCGAAGCATGCAATTCGTCAACTCAGGTTTCCGTCAACCGCCATCGGTTCCCCCCAGAAACCGTCCCCCACAATACCCACAGATCGTACCTCAGAACTACAACAACTTCGGGCAACAGCGACCACTCGCTATGCCACGACAGTATGACATAATCCAAAACCGGCAACAACAATTTTCCATGCCAAGACAATATGACACCAACCAAAACCGACAACAACAATTTGCTCCACCCAGGCCAATGGCTCCGAAGCCCCAACCAAGACCTGAACCTATGGACGTGGACACAAGCATTAGGTCAAAAATGGTAAACTATATGAATAGGCCACAATTTGAGCTAGGGAAAAGACCCCCAGGCCCAATGCCTGACGCAACAAAAAGACAACGGAACTTTTACATACAGACTGACGACAGCGAACCAAATGAAATGCAATCTGCTGAGACGTATGCTACCATGGCAGAATACGAGCAAGCTTTTGCAGATCAAGAAGACGGGACCCAAGACGAAACACTAGACGAATACATTGACGGATATGACAACGACGAAAATACCCAGTACGAAAACTCGGCAATGAATTTTTTAGAATAGAGCATTCCTCGCTTCCATACTTCGAATGCAAGCTGGGGAATGGAAAAGTTTTAAAAATACTAATAGATGCAGGATCGAACAGAAACTATATTCAGCCAAAATTCGTAACTAACCCAATTCAGAACCAACAACCTTTCAACGCTGTGTCCGTAGGGGGCAGTGTTCGTGTCACTCACCATAAAATAGCCAACCTATTTAATCACCCTGAAATAAATGTCAAGTTCTTCTTGCTGCCGACTTTAAAGTCATTCGATGCTATTTTGGGCAACGACAGCTTGAAAGAGCTTAATGCTGAAATTAAAGTAAGCAAAAAAATCATGACGATAAAAAACAAAATTCAAGTGCCCATTAAAGAAAAGAAATTTGAGGCAGTAAATGCCATCGTACCGAGAACCGGACATTTAAACAAAACTCAGACCGATAGATTAAAAGAGCTTCTTCACAGGTATCCAAATTTGTTTGCAGAACCAAATCAAAAACTGACCTACACAACTAACGTAAAGGCAGAAATCAGAACTTCTTCAGACTCACCAGTCTACTCAAAGTTCTATCAATATCCTATGAGTCTGAAAGACGAGGTGAATAAACAGGTCACCGAACTCTTAAACGATGGTATAATCAGACCATCAAGGTCTCCATACAACTCACCTGTATGGATCGTACCAAAAAAAGCAGACGCATCTGGAGAAAAAAAATATCGGATGGTCATAGACTACCGAAAATTAAATTTGGTTACTATAGCAGACAAATACCCTATACCGGAAATCAATGAGGTACTCGCTCAGTTAGGTAACAATAAAGTCTTTTCCGTACTCGATCTTAAAAGCGGTTTCCATCAAATCCCTTTAAAAACCTCAGACATAGAAAAAACTGCCTTCTCCGTAAATAACGGAAAATATGAGTTTACACGACTCCCATTTGGACTAAAAAATGCGCCAGCAATTTTCCAGCGAGCGCTAGATGACATACTTCATGAGCATATTGGCAAAATATGCTTCATCTACATTGATGACATCATCGTTTTCAGTAAAGATGATGACTCTCATCTAAAGAATCTGGACACAATATTTCGAACTCTGCAAGACGCTAACATGAAATGTCAATTAGATAAATGCGAGTTCTTGAAGAACAAAGTCGAATTTCTTGGCTTTGTTGTTTCCGATAAAGGAATCGAAACCAATCCAGATAAGATTGCAGCTATAGCTCAATACCCCCTTCCGAAGACCCTAAAAGATTTAAGATCCTTTTTGGGACTCTCCGGGTATTACCGAAGATTCATCGCAAATTACGCTAAGCTCGCTAAGCCCCTTACCTCGCTTTTAAGAGGGGAAGACGGACGAGTGTCCAAAAAAATGTTATCCAAAAAATCAATTTCGCTTGACAACCAAGCACTAGAAGCATTCAAAAAACTTAAGAGTAGCCTCATATCAAAGGATATAATACTCCGTTATCCAGATTTCAAAAAGGAGTTCCATTTAACAACCGATGCTTCCAATTTTGCAATAGGTGCAGTATTATCGCAAGATAATCAGCCTATCTCATTTCTTTCGAGAACGCTGTCCAAGGCAGAGGAAAACTACGCCGCTAATGAAAAAGAAATGTTAGCTATTATTTGGGCATTAAAAAGCCTAAAAAATTACCTGTACGGTAAATCAAAAGTTAAAATATTTACCGATCATCAGCCTTTGACTAACTCGTTGAGTAGCTGGAACGGTAATGCGAGAATTAAACGATGGAAATCCTACTTAGAGGAATACGACTACCAGATATTCTATAAACCAGGAAAGGAAAACGTGGTAGCTGACGCTCTTTCCAGAATACCACCAACATGCCAAGTAAATTCAATTGCCTCGACGCAACACAGCGACGAGAGCTCAGGTGAGGAACTAATACCAAGTATGGAAGTTCCTATTAACGCCTTTAGGAACCAGATTTTCTTTCATAAAGACGAAATCACAGACTATAAGTTCAGCATACCATTTCCAACCTTTCACAGACATGACATATACAGACAACAACACAATCCAGACGAACTACTATCCGACCTAAAAAAATATCCAAATCCCTCAATTATAAATGGAATATATACGACTGAAGATATAATGTGGAAAATTCAACAATTATATCCAAGTCACTTCAAAAATTTTAAGGTACGATTTACACAGACTTTGGTAAAAGACTTGACCGATACAACTGAACAAGAAGAGCAAATTCTCAAGACGCATAATAGGGCTCACAGAAATGCATTAGAAAACAAAACCCAACTTTCAGAAGAATTTTACTTTCCAAAAATGAAACAGAAAATAACAAACATAGTAAAGCAGTGTAAGATTTGCAAAGAGACGAAATATGATCGTCATCCACCTAACCCAGAAATTAGAGAAACGCCCATACCAGAATACCCCGGACACATAATTCACGTAGACATCTACTCGACTGAACGACACCTAGTACTCACAGCAATAGACAAATTTTCTAAGTTAGCAAAAGCACAAATCATAAAATCAAAGGCAATAGAAGATATTAGGACACCACTTCGCGATATTGTTTTCTATTTTGGCGTACCAAAATTCATAGTAATGGACAACGAAAAATCATTGAATTCTGAATCAATAAAATTTATGTTAGTCGACCAACTAGGAATGCAAATTTACAAAACACCTCCGAATAAAAGCACAGTCAACGGACAGATTGAACGATTCCATTCTACCCTCTCTGAAATAATGAGATGTTTGAAACGAGATCAAATTCATAGGAACTTCGAAGAACTTCTAGATAGAGCCGTTTATGAGTATAATTACTCAATCCATTCTGTAACAAAGAAAAGGCCGCTTGAAGCTTTCTTTGGTAGAAGAGTTACTACTGACCCCACACAATATGAACAGGCTAGGTTGGACAACATAGAACAACTGAGACGTAAACAGACCGAAGACGTAATAGACCACAATAGCAGAAGAAAACCAATTCGCACCTACAAGGCAGGAGAAGAGATATTTGTAAAAATAAACACAAGATTAGGTTCAAAATTATCAAATAGATTCAAAAAAGAAATAGTAGAAGAGGACAAGAACACTACAATACTAACAGAATCAGGTCGTACAGTACACAAGAGCCATATTAAATCTTAAACATTAATTACAGGATGCTGATGTGCTTCACCGACGCAACTGTTACAATAACCAATCATACCGACGCACAGACAGTTACCATTTATAAGGGAATAGGCAAAATACGATCCAACGATACCAAAATTTTACATGTTATCAATTTGGAACAAATACGGGACGCTCTCACAAATTTGCAGTTTTACGTGGACAAAGACCTTAAATACAATATCCTATATCATACCATACAGCACGAAATATCGCAGACGTTTGTAATTTTTAAGACTATCACCACATTTCATTCTCGGAAAAGTAGGGCAATTAACATTCTTGGCACTGCCTGGAAATTTGTGGCAGGTAGCCCCGATCATGACGACCTAGATTTAATAACAGATAGTTTAGATAAGCTTACGACCAATAATAACAAACAAGTAATAATCAACAGACAACTAGAAGACAGATTGAACAAACTGACCAAAATTTCTAACGATATTGCAAATACAATAAAAAGAGACTCACTTTTGAGTAATGAATTGGCCATCAGTTTTCAGAATCAAGTTCGACTTATTAAAGAAGAAGTTGTTAATATAAAATACGCCATACAATGGGCGAAATTAAACATGATAAATACATTTTTATTAAGCGAAAACGAAATAAATATTATAAATAATCAATTTAAAAATGGCCATATGCCACCATTAACTACAGAAGAAATGTTAGAGTTCTCAGATGTCTCCATTTTGCACAATGGAACAACACTTATATATTTAATTAAAATACCGAATTTAGAAACAACAACTTTTCAAAACTATGTAATAAAACCAATTATTAAGTCCAATAACATTGTTAACTTACCGGCAAGCGAAATATTTGAAAACAAAAATAAAAAAGAAATGTTTGGTGTTAAAGGTCAATGTAAGAACCTCTACAATATAAAAATCTGTAATAAAAATAAGTTAGAAGATTTAAGTCAGAATAGTTGTTTGCCAAAATTACTTGGAGGAGAGCAGGCAATGTGTGAGTTTACCAACGCAGATCATGTACCCATACTGGAGGAGATCGACGAGGGAATCATCTTAGTCAACGACTTCAATGGCACCATAACCTGGCCAGGCAATGCGAAGCAGATAAAGGGAACGTACTTGATTAACTTCTGGAACGAGACGATAATCATCAACGGCGAAGAGTTCAGCAACACCGAAATACAAGTCGCTGAACCGAGTATACCGCTCATCCAGATAGCTCCTGTGGAAATCGAACGCTTACGAATCCTGTCACTGAAAGCGCTAGAAGGGCTCCATATAGACAACACTGAAAAGCTACAGAAACTCCAAACCCACTCATCTGTAAACAGAATATCATTCATCGCATCAATAGTATCTCTAGCTATCCTAACGCTCACTCTTCATTGGTGCAAGGGTAGAAAGAAGACAATAAACCTACAACTTGGGAACATTGAACCCGAAATACCCAAGGTGACACCGACTCCCCCGGCAGCCACATACCAGCCGCCAAGTACACAATATAACAACATACCATTTTTTTAACACACTTGAGGACAAGTGTGAATCTAAGGGGGAAGAGTTAAGAACAAGAATATTCAAAAGCCCAAAAACTGCAACTGCAACGACATCCGGCCGTCAGGTGCAGTGCCCCGAAAGTGCTAAGCTAGCGTCTGGACGATTTCCCGCACGCGCAGCCTAGTTGCCGAAATACCTGGAATATTGGCCAATAACTCAATGTTCCCATGATGTCGCAACGCCGCCGCCGCCGCTGCCAGCGTCGCTGCCAAAACTCCAAGCTCTCATTAGGGTTCTAGTTAGCTTATTATAATTAGTCTAAAATTGTAATCCATCAGATACAGTCCAATCGGACTTAAATAAAAATTCGTTTTTTTCTCAAACTAAACATTTGTGAATTCAACTTGTATGCACATGCATGTATGTGGTTTTTTTGGCCTGGGTTGCCCATACTTGACCTTTTTTATGACCTGGGTTAGCCACACTGTTGTCCCCTTTTTATGACCTTTGAATTCCGCTGACCCTTTTTCATTCGAGGTTTCATTCAATATTGATTTAGTGTATAGGGTTAGTTCGACTTGTACATCAGTTGCGATCAGTTGTGAAAACGCAGCGCGTAATTACTCTCAAACAGTTCCTATTTAAAATAGTGAATATTCAGTCTTTTAACATTGTGATAACGCTGCGCGATTTTTAACCAGTTTATTTTTAACTTTTAAGCCACTGCTACTCAAAAATAGGTGCCGCGTAATACACATAGTGCTAAAAACAGTTTTTACTGTATAAAATAGTGAACAATTTGTGAAAATCAAGCTGAGCTTTTAACAAAACCAACATCAACAAACAACAACGACCAGGATATCATCATCAACATTAACATAACCATTCACCAGGAATCATCACCATCATCCAAAACACCATCCGCTTCAATTTGTGTACGACATAGTGCTTGTGTAGCGGTAAGTGCCATTTACACTTTATACACTACATACTACCACTGACTAGTACATTTACACCCAGGCACATACATATTTACACATATTTACATACATTTACATAATTTCCCCTGTTTTGCCATACATATTCCCCTGTTTTGCCGTACATATTCACCTGTTTTGCCATACATATTCCCCTGTTTTACATATACATACCCATTCCCCTGTCTAACGCACATACTTCTCTATTATTCCCCTGATTTTACTCAAAACTTAACAATATGCCAAACAACAAGAAGAACAAGGGTTCGAGAAGGGGCTACCTATCTTCAACTCTTCCTCTTCCTGTTCTTCTGACTCGTCTGCTGATGTTTCTATGGAAACTATCAAAAGACTGTCTCCTACCAACCTCAGCGCTGTGAGTAAGTTCATTCAACTACTCTCTAACAGCGAGTCTGACGAGGAGACTGGAGTTCTTCTACAAATTCTAGAGAACTCTCAGTCTCCCAAAGACAATCGTCCCACTTCACCACCCTGTTCCAATATTCTGCCCACGTCCTATGTCCCGACTGCGCCACTACCACTACAAGTGCCAGTACCAGTGCCTGTGTCAGTGCCAGAACCTACACCGAGTACTGTGTCAGCGCCTGTATCAGTTGCTGTACCAGCTTCTGTGCCGGCGCTTTCAGAGTACTCGGTAACGTTCTCCCAAATGGCCAATAATCGACCCCATATTAGCTCCCAGCCATTGCCCTCTGATTACTTGTTTACCACTGCTGTAAACAGTAATTTTACTCTGTCAGAGCCAAATCTAGATTTATTACCGGCTAGAATTACCCCAGAAGAGTTGCCTTCCACTTGTTCGGCAGGTAAAATTGTCGAAAGAAGTTTTTCATCTGCTTTTCACCAGTTTCTGGCAACAAACCCACCAAACTATACCCCTGCCAGCACCCAATTGTCTGCTAGTCAGGTTCCCTCTACCTATTTTTCGCCTACATCACCTACACCGTCAATTGTGTCTCTATCTTCAGAGTCACCCCCAATTCCTGTTACCCCATCTCCATTAGTTTCTCCACCAAGCTCTTTGAACCTTCACACCACCTACCATTTTGCCATCAACATCGACTTCTGTCCCACTTTCAAACCAGGCTGCATCAGCCAGTTTTTCTGACATTGTCAAGCAAAAACAGCTCGATCAGCCTAAAACACTCACTGCGGAAACGTATCGGCAGCTTTTTCAAAATCGTAAAACGATTAGTGAAGCTCGCCGAAACGATACACGCACCCAAACCCGGTATCAGTCCACCACTTCACGTTCTGAGCAGCAAGATGCTATTAGAACTCTTAGAAATCGCAAGATTTCCATCACGAATACAAGTGATATAGAGTCTAGTTCATCATCCTCAAGTGCAATGGAAACAGACTCAGATTCCGATGTAGAATATGTCGTTCCCTCACCCGACGAAAACCAGGACCCTCCTTTTACCCTTGTCCAATCAAAGAAAAGGAAAGCTCCCACTCAGGCCCCACCCTCTAAAAAGAAAACAACTAAAATAATAACACCAATACCCACCCTCAAACCACTAACACTGTTCACGACCCTAAACCGCCACAAATCTGGGTAAAGCTCATTGGGAACTTTGACCAGTTTGTGCACGAGATCAATAATCATGTAAACCGCGGTTCCTACACCATTAAATTGGGTGGCCCGAACATGATTAGATTTAGCCCTCATACCTCTGATACGTACCGTACACTGGTCAGTTTGTTTGATAAAAACAAAACTGAATATCACACGTATCAAGTACGTACAGAACGCTCAATGCCATTCGTGGCATATATGGCTCAACGCCAACAGACCGAATTCAGTCTGAATTAGTTAGTTTAGGCTTCGCAGTTCGATCTGTTTTTCACCCGATTTTTAAAAATAATCGTGGTCCCGGCATCTATTCGCCAAATCTCTTCTTCGTTGAGTTAGATCCAAACGCACAAAATAATTCAAAAATATTTGAATTATCTACCCTGTGCAATTTCTCCATTCGCGTCGAATGGCGCAATAATAACAATCCGATGGTTCAGTGCCATCGTTGTCAAAATTTCAGTCACACTGCCGGATATTGTAAGCGATCTCCGGTATGTGTTAAATGCGGTGAGTCCCATTTGACACAAACATGTGTTAAGCCTGTCAATACGCCTGCTAAATGCGGCAATTGCCAGGGGGATCATCCCGCCAATTATAAACGTTGTCCGTTTTACCAAAAACTGGTCAACAATAAAGTTGAAACAGCTCCACCTTCAAGCCAACCTTCACCTTCAAGCCCACCCAGTCCACCTTCAATCCTACCCAAAAATATTCCCAAAGTGGCCCCAAAATTGCCTACTCGCCCTCAGAAATTCCCAAAAATCCAACAGGATTTAAAGAATATTCACGCCCAGCCCACCAAGAAGCCCAAGAGAGCGCCAGCAAATGGCACCAAAACTTCTCGCCAAGTGCATGGCCGTTTCCCTCCACTCCCAGTCCATGTACGCCAAGTACAGCCCACTTTCGTCCCACTTCCTCCGTCTACTACCCAGCAAAACGGTGAGCATGAGAAGCTCATCGAATTTGCTGCAGACTCCTCTCTGCCCGGCATAAATGCTGCTGGGCAATTCAACTCCTTCCAGTTAATAATCAGTCTGTTTCAGAAACATTCTGATATTTTAGGCGAACTGCAAAACCAGTTGCGCATCTTAAATGCACGCCTTTCCCCTTCAACAGCAAATGTCTCTAACATCCCTGCTGCAAATAATATTTCTTCAAATGCTGCTACTAATTCTAGCGCAGTTAATACTTCATGTCAAAGCAATGTTGAATGAATAGTTTACGCCTAAGCATTTGGAATGCCAATGGCATAACTAAACGTTCAGCAGAGCTTTATCACTACTTAATGTTCAATCATATTGACATTATGCTAATCAGTGAAACACATCTCACCCATAACACCAATTTTAGTGTCCCTGGCTATGACTTAATCGTAGCAAATAACCCGAATCGCAGATTGCATATTGGCGGATCTGCGATTCTTATCTCAAAGTCCATTCCCAATCAGCGCCTTCCTCCAATCCGTATGAGTTCTGTGCAAGCAGCTCGTACTTCCATTTCCACAGACCTTGGCCCAGCTAGCATTGTTGCCTGCTACTGGCCTCCTGGTCAGAAACATGTTGTCACAAAGTCAACTTATGACAACTTTCTTAGTGAAATAGGCCCCAATTGCCCGATATTGCAAATACAATAAAAAGAGACTCACTTTTGAGTAATGAATTGGCCATCAGTTTTCAGAATCAAGTTCGACTTATTAAAGAAGAAGTTGTTAATATAAAATACGCCATACAATGGGCGAAATTAAACATGATAAATACATTTTTATTAAGCGAAAACGAAATAAATATTATAAATAATCAATTTAAAAATGGCCATATGCCACCATTAACTACAGAAGAAATGTTAGAGTTCTCAGATGTCTCCATTTTGCACAATGGAACAACACTTATATATTTAATTAAAATACCGAATTTAGAAACAACAACTTTTCAAAACTATGTAATAAAACCAATTATTAAGTCCAATAACATTGTTAACTTACCGGCAAGCGAAATATTTGAAAACAAAAATAAAAAAGAAATGTTTGGTGTTAAAGGTCAATGTAAGAACCTCTACAATATAAAAATCTGTAATAAAAATAAGTTAGAAGATTTAAGTCAGAATAGTTGTTTGCCAAAATTACTTGGAGGAGAGCAGGCAATGTGTGAGTTTACCAACGCAGATCATGTACCCATACTGGAGGAGATCGACGAGGGAATCATCTTAGTCAACGACTTCAATGGCACCATAACCTGGCCAGGCAATGCGAAGCAGATAAAGGGAACGTACTTGATTAACTTCTGGAACGAGACGATAATCATCAACGGCGAAGAGTTCAGCAACACCGAAATACAAGTCGCTGAACCGAGTATACCGCTCATCCAGATAGCTCCTGTGGAAATCGAACGCTTACGAATCCTGTCACTGAAAGCGCTAGAAGGGCTCCATATAGACAACACTGAAAAGCTACAGAAACTCCAAACCCACTCATCTGTAAACAGAATATCATTCATCGCATCAATAGTATCTCTAGCTATCCTAACGCTCACTCTTCATTGGTGCAAGGGTAGAAAGAAGACAATAAACCTACAACTTGGGAACATTGAACCCGAAATACCCAAGGTGACACCGACTCCCCCGGCAGCCACATACCAGCCGCCAAGTACACAATTTAACAACATACCATTTTTTAACACACTTGAGGACAAGTGTGAATCTAAGGGGGAAGAGTTAAGAACAAGAATATTCAAAAGCCCAAAAACTGCAACTGCAACGACATCCGGCCGTCAGGTGCAGTGCCCCGAAAGTGCTAAGCTAGCGTCTGGACGATTTCCCGCACGCGCAGCCTAGTTGCCGAAATACCTGGAATATTGGCCAATAACTCAATGTTCCCATGATGTCGCAACGCCGCCGCCGCCGCTGCCAGCGTCGCTGCCAAAACTCCAAGCTCTCATTAGGGTTCTAGTTAGCTTATTATAATTAGTCTAAAATTGTAATCCATCAGATACAGTCCAATCGGACTTAAATAAAAATTCGTTTTTTTCTCAAACTAAACATTTGTGAATTCAACTTGTATGCACATGCATGTATGTGGTTTTTTTGGCCTGGGTTGCCCATACTTGACCTTTTTTATGACCTGGGTTAGCCACACTGTTGTCCCCTTTTTATGACCTTTGAATTCCGCTGACCCTTTTTCATTCGAGGTTTCATTCAATATTGATTTAGTGTATAGGGTTAGTTCGACTTGTACATCAGTTGCGATCAGTTGTGAAAACGCAGCGCGTAATTACTCTCAAACAGTTCCTATTTAAAATAGTGAATATTCAGTCTTTTAACATTGTGATAACGCTGCGCGATTTTTAACCAGTTTATTTTTAACTTTTAAACCACTGCTACTCAAAAATAGGTGCCGCGTAATACACATAGTGCCAAAAAACAGTTTTTACTGAACAAAATAGTGAACAATTTGTGAAAATCAAGCTGAGCTTTTAACAAAACCAACATCAACAAACAACAACGACCAGGATATCATCATCAACATTAACATAACCATTCACCAGGAATCATCACCATCATCCAAAACACCATCCGCTTCAATTTGTGTACGACATAGTGCTTGTGTAGCGGTAAGTGCCATTTACACTTTATACACTACATACTACCACTGACTAGTACATTTACACCCAGGCACATACATATTTACACATATTTACATACATTTACATAATTTCCCCTGTTTTGCCATACATATTCCCCTGTTTTGCCGTACATATTCACCTGTTTTGCCATACATATTCCCCTGTTTTACATATACATACCCATTCCCCTGTCTAACGCACATACTTCTCTATTATTCCCCTGATTTTACTCAAAACTTAACAATATGCCAAACAACAAGAAGAACAAGGGTTCGAGAAGGGGCTACCTATCTTCAACTCTTCCTCTTCCTGTTCTTCTGACTCGTCTGCTGATGTTTCTATGGAAACTATCAAAAGACTGTCTCCTACCAACCTCAGCGCTGTGAGTAAGTTCATTCAACTACTCTCTAACAGCGAGTCTGACGAGGAGACTGGAGTTCTTCTACAAATTCTAGAGAACTCTCAGTCTCCCAAAGACAATCGTCCCACTTCACCACCCTGTTCCAATATTCTGCCCACGTCCTATGTCCCGACTGCGCCACTACCACTACAAGTGCCAGTACCAGTGCCTGTGTCAGTGCCAGAACCTACACCGAGTACTGTGTCAGCGCCTGTATCAGTTGCTGTACCAGCTTCTGTGCCGGCGCTTTCAGAGTACTCGGTAACGTTCTCCCAAATGGCCAATAATCGACCCCATATTAGCTCCCAGCCATTGCCCTCTGATTACTTGTTTACCACTGCTGTAAACAGTAATTTTACTCTGTCAGAGCCAAATCTAGATTTATTACCGGCTAGAATTACCCCAGAAGAGTTGCCTTCCACTTGTTCGGCAGGTAAAATTTGTCAAATCCATTGTTCCACATTATCAAATCTTTCCTCTCAAATCGCTCCTTTGTCGTCAAAGATAGGGGTATACTTTCCAGCAAAAGGCCTATCTTAGCTGGTGTACCACAGGGCAGTGTATTGGCACCACTGCTCTATAATATCTTTACATACGACATGCCTCAGACTGAAAACACCCAAAACTTTGAGAAAAACACTCTTACTGCCACATATGCTGATGATACTGCATTTTTGGTGAGTGGCTTTGTGCCATACTCAACCAATATAATGCAGTTTCATTTTGATAGATTCCATGAGTGGGCCACTTCATCGAACATCAAAGCAAATGGCTTGAAATCAAAACATGTAGTTTTCACACTACAAAATCGTTCTGACTGGACCGAATTAAAACTCGGCAAAGTCAGTATTCCCAACGCCAACTTTGTTAAACATCTTGGCTTAACTTTAGACAGAAAGTCGCTTTGGTCTAGGCATATTCACCTGACCCAACAATCAGTCAAAACTAAGCTCAAAAAATATCATTGGCTCCTTAATCCCCGTTCTCGTCTCTCACTTTCCAACAAGTTATTGATCTACAAGCAAATAATTGCCCCTGGTTGGCAATATGGCATCGAGTTGTATGGCTGTGCTTCTGACACGCACATACGCAAACTCCAGTCATGCCAGTCTCAAGCACTTCGACTAATTCTTAGTCCACCCTACTACGTCAGCAAAAAGACGTTACATATCGACCTCAAAGTATCTAGTGTATGGGAAGAAATAAATTCCCATGCAACTAGATACTTTTCCAGACTGTACGCTCACAAAAACAGACAGACGTACAAACTTCTACACACCACTGGTCGGCATCTGAAGCGGATCTGGCCAATCGAGCTTCGTAATAGGAAACCGCCGGATAGGGCATTCTAGTCCGGATATACCACACCTGAAACATCGGCACCCATCACCATCATCAAACACTACTGGCTCACCATCGTTCATCACCCAGTAGTACCACTCTCATCACCAACTGGCCTCCAAACTGGACTACAAGGCTAAGTTTCCTTACATTTTACACTTTTGTATATGCACTTGCATATGCAAACATTTCTCTTTTTCTTCTCTTCTTTTCAGATCTCGAGCAATCGGGATCTACTATACTTTCAGCACGATGGCTTTTATTATTGGCCATCTTTCCCCATCTTTAGCACTCTGCATCCCCGGTCTGATACCAATTCTACCAACTGTTTCCCACTTCATCATCCCGCTTTCTTCAACTTTCCTAGTTCAGCTACAGAGAGGGCTGAATCGCATCAGAATTCATCGGACCTGCGCAATCTGGACATTGGGCTACAGGCAGGATCCGGTGACAAATTGCCCCAACCCCGTTGGCTCTCTGGATCCCCTTACATCTGCATACTTGCTGGCTAGAGACGCAGTATCATAGCGTCGGAGCTGCACCCACTCACCAATAACTATATGTAAATAATACCCAATGTATATAGTTATTAACAATAAACAAAAAATCTTAGGTTGTTGTCACCCAGCGTGACTCAACGTAAATAAGAAAAATAATAATGTATAATATATAAGATAGTTTAAGTATAAAATGTAATTGTTTTAAGTTTTTAATATGTATAGTTTTTCTAAAAAAATGTTTATTTTTAGTATATTAGTGTATTAATGTTTTTATTATTATTCTGGTAAATAAATTTTTTTGTCTTTAAAATGTAAAAACATTATGTTTTTCCATATGTATTAGTATAAATTTAATTATTTTTTAAATAAAGTATTTTTAATTGAAAACTAAATTTACTATGACTTTTTAATCATATGTTATTGTTGGGCATTTTATCATATTTTAATTTATTTCAGATGGGGTGACATTTGAATACATTTTCTCCATACAAAATTACTCTCAGTATATTCTCAGGTGTGTCATATGCATGCATGTGTTAGAAGAGTCGAGATATAGTTATTCAGACTGTGCGATCTACTTGTGGTGGTGGGTGGGTGCTTGTAGATCTGCCGCGCACAAGTGTACACATGTGGCACGCGCTTCGCTGTCGCTAGTTTTCGGTCCGCGTGAGAAAAAGGGTTGTTTTATGGTATGTGCATGTAAGTTAAGAACAAGAATATTCAAAAGCCCAAAAACTGCAACTGCAACGACATCCGGCCGTCAGGTGCAGTGCCCCGAAAGTGCTAAGCTAGCGTCTGGACGATTTCCCGCACGCGCAGCCCAGTTGCCGAAATACCTGGAATATTGGCCAATAACTCAATGTTCCCATGATGTCGCAACGCCGCCGCCGCCGCTGCCAGCGTCGCTGCCAAAACTCCAAGCTCTCATTAGGGTTCTAGTTAGCTTATTATAATTAGTCTAAAATTGTAATCCATCAGATACAGTCCAATCGGACTTAAATAAAAATTCGTATTTTTATCAAACTAAACATTTGTGAATTTAACTGGCGCCCGAGCAGGGACCTGCGGTTTCGAACGACAGTGCAAAACAGTATCTAAGTTCTCGGTTCGTGACGGGATAATACCGACAGTTGCCAACCGCCGCAGGCAAAGTGAGATATTGGACAGACTCCGCCGCGTTAAATCGTGACGCCGATATCGCACTCACAGAGAAGAACTTAATTGTGAAATCTGTGCTCAGGCAGTAGATCTTAATTGATCACTGTCCATCGGTGGACTATCGTCTTGTAGTATACGTTCGCAGGACAGCCTCAACGGGTACTGGTCGCAGGATCCCCAGTAGGAACTCCAAAAAGGATGAAATCCGGACCAGTCGGAGGTGTAGCCACATCATTCTATCTAATGTAAGCTAGTTTAAGTCATTACAAATTTACAAAAGAACAAAACACAGAAACAGAAACAAAAGAATATTATCAATATAAATATTATAAAAAGAACAAAACACAGAAACAGAAACAAAAGAATATTATCAATATAAATATTATAAAACACCGTAAAACGATAACAAAATAAACATAACTACCCCCAAAGGTAGTATAAAAATTTCCAATCTTGCGATTCCCAAAATAAAGGGACCCTCCAAGGTAGAAGAAAGAAACCAGCTACTGGTTTTCAAAACATAAGAATTCTTAACTCTATTATTTTATAAGATTTATTTTTTCATAAGATTTTTTAAAGATTTCAACTAATCATTCTATGCAAACCGTTAAACTAAATTCAATATTTTGAAAACTTATGGCCAACCCTAGTAATTTGATCCGACCTCCTATTTTGAATCCCCAAAATTTGACAAACGAAAGACAAACACAAAGACAAGTAGAACAGCAGAACAGAAACATGGCGACTCCACAACAGATTACCGAGCTAGTGGGACAGATGATAGCGCAGCAAGTTCCGAGAATAATAGAAGCACTTAACAACCCAGAACATGATTTTACCAATGCAATTGATCAGGAGATATTAGCAGAACATCGAGGAAACTTAGGAGGACTCGACAAAATCCCAGATGTAGTTAAATGTCTAAGAGAATTTTCAGGAGATCCTGCGGAGTTCAGCTCTTGGAAAAAGAGCGTTGACCGCCTAATGGAAGCCTATGCAGGTGAAGTTGGTACCTCAAGATATTTTGGTATTCTTCACTCTATTAGGAGCAAAATTACTGGTAACGCGGACACGGCACTAGAGGCATATAGCATTCCATTAAATTGGAGAGCAATGGCTAAGTGCTTGACAATGCATTACGGAGACGAGCGTGATCTTGGTACTCTAGAGTATCAGATGACAATGTTGTCTCAAGGTAATCTGACGATCGAAGAGTTCCATCAGTTGGTGTATCAACACCTGTCTCTTCTTCTGAACAAGGTCAACTGCATGGATTTGGGCGCAGAGGCTCATCGCTTGATGAAAAAGATGTACCGCGACAAAGCCACAGATACATTTATATGTGGCTTGCGTGGAGATCTACCACGTATCTTGGGTGCACACGCGCCAAGAGATCTTCCCTCGGCATTGAACATATGCCTTAAAATGGAAAATCAAAGATATTGCACAATGCATGCAGTGACTCTAGGACAGGCCAATAATAAAAACACAAATGTCAAACCAATACCAGCTCCTCGAAGCATGCAATTCGTCAACTCAGGTTTCCGTCAACCGCCATCGGTTCCCCCCAGAAACCGTCCCCCACAATACCCACAGATCGTACCTCAGAACTACAACAACTTCGGGCAACAGCGACCACTCGCTATGCCACGACAGTATGACATAATCCAAAACCGGCAACAACAATTTTCCATGCCAAGACAATATGACACCAACCAAAACCGACAACAACAATTTGCTCCACCCAGGCCAATGGCTCCGAAGCCCCAACCAAGACCTGAACCTATGGACGTGGACACAAGCATTAGGTCAAAAATGGTAAACTATATGAATAGGCCACAATTTGAGCTAGGGAAAAGACCCCCAGGCCCAATGCCTGACGCAACAAAAAGACAACGGAACTTTTACATACAGACTGACGACAGCGAACCAAATGAAATGCAATCTGCTGAGACGTATGCTACCATGGCAGAATACGAGCAAGCTTTTGCAGATCAAGAAGACGGGACCCAAGACGAAACACTAGACGAATACATTGACGGATATGACAACGACGAAAATACCCAGTACGAAAACTCGGCAATGAATTTTTTAGAATAGAGCATTCCTCGCTTCCATACTTCGAATGCAAGCTGGGGAATGGAAAAGTTTTAAAAATACTAATAGATACAGGATCGAACAGAAACTATATTCAGCCAAAATTCGTAACTAACCCAATTCAGAACCAACAACCTTTCAACGCTGTGTCCGTAGGGGGCAGTGTTCGTGTCACTCACCATAAAATAGCCAACCTATTTAATCACCCTGAAATAAATGTCAAGTTCTTCTTGCTGCCGACTTTAAAGTCATTCGATGCTATTTTGGGCAACGACAGCTTGAAAGAGCTTAATGCTGAAATTAAAGTAAGCAAAAAAATCATGACGATAAAAAACAAAATTCAAGTGCCCATTAAAGAAAAGAAATTTGAGGCAGTAAATGCCATCGTACCGAGAACCGGACATTTAAACAAAACTCAGACCGATAGATTAAAAGAGCTTCTTCACAGGTATCCAAATTTGTTTGCAGAACCAAATCAAAAACTGACCTACACAACTAACGTAAAGGCAGAAATCAGAACTTCTTCAGACTCACCAGTCTACTCAAAGTTCTATCAATATCCTATGAGTCTGAAAGACGAGGTGAATAAACAGGTCACCGAACTCTTAAACGATGGTATAATCAGACCATCAAGGTCTCCATACAACTCACCTGTATGGATCGTACCAAAAAAAGCAGACGCATCTGGAGAAAAAAATATCGGATGGTCATAGACTACCGAAAATTAAATTTGGTTACTATAGCAGACAAATACCCTATACCGGAAATCAATGAGGTACTCGCTCAGTTAGGTAACAATAAAGTCTTTTCCGTACTCGATCTTAAAAGCGGTTTCCATCAAATCCCTTTAAAAACCTCAGACATAGAAAAAACTGCCTTCTCCGTAAATAACGGAAAATATGAGTTTACACGACTCCCATTTGGACTAAAAAATGCGCCAGCAATTTTCCAGCGAGCGCTAGATGACATACTTCATGAGCATATTGGCAAAATATGCTTCATCTACATTGATGACATCATCGTTTTCAGTAAAGATGATGACTCTCATCTAAAGAATCTGGACACAATATTTCGAACTCTGCAAGACGCTAACATGAAATGTCAATTAGATAAATGCGAGTTCTTGAAGAACAAAGTCGAATTTCTTGGCTTTGTTGTTTCCGATAAAGGAATCGAAACCAATCCAGATAAGGTTGCAGCTATAGCTCAATACCCCCTTCCGAAGACCCTAAAAGATTTAAGATCCTTTTTGGGACTCTCCGGGTATTACCGAAGATTCATCGCAAATTACGCTAAGCTCGCTAAGCCCCTTACCTCGCTTTTAAGAGGGGAAGACGGACGAGTGTCCAAAAAAATGTTATCCAAAAAATCAATTTCGCTTGACAACCAAGCACTAGAAGCATTCAAAAAACTTAAGAGTAGCCTCATATCAAAGGATATAATACTCCGTTATCCAGATTTCAAAAAGGAGTTCCATTTAACAACCGATGCTTCCAATTTTGCAATAGGTGCAGTATTATCGCAAGATAATCAGCCTATCTCATTTCTTTCGAGAACGCTGTCCAAGGCAGAGGAAAACTACGCCGCTAATGAAAAAGAAATGTTAGCTATTATTTGGGCATTAAAAAGCCTAAAAAATTACCTGTACGGTAAATCAAAAGTTAAAATATTTACCGATCATCAGCCTTTGACTAACTCGTTGAGTAGCTGGAACGGTAATGCGAGAATTAAACGATGGAAATCCTACTTAGAGGAATACGACTACCAGATATTCTATAAACCAGGAAAGGAAAACGTGGTAGCTGACGCTCTTTCCAGAATACCACCAACATGCCAAGTAAATTCAATTGCCTCGACGCAACACAGCGACGAGAGCTCAGGTGAGGAACTAATACCAAGTATGGAAGTTCCTATTAACGCCTTTAGGAACCAGATTTTCTTTCATAAAGACGAAATCACAGACTATAAGTTCAGCATACCATTTCCAACCTTTCACAGACATGACATATACAGACAACAACACAATCCAGACGAACTACTATCCGACCTAAAAAAATATCCAAATCCCTCAATTATAAATGGAATATATACGACTGAAGATATAATGTGGAAAATTCAACAATTATATCCAAGTCACTTCAAAAATTTTAAGGTACGATTTACACAGACTTTGGTAAAAGACTTGACCGATACAACTGAACAAGAAGAGCAAATTCTCAAGACGCATAATAGGGCTCACAGAAATGCATTAGAAAACAAAACCCAACTTTCAGAAGAATTTTACTTTCCAAAAATGAAACAGAAAATAACAAACATAGTAAAGCAGTGTAAGATTTGCAAAGAGACGAAATATGATCGTCATCCACCTAACCCAGAAATTAGAGAAACGCCCATACCAGAATACCCCGGACACATAATTCACGTAGACATCTACTCGACTGAACGACACCTAGTACTCACAGCAATAGACAAATTTTCTAAGTTAGCAAAAGCACAAATCATAAAATCAAAGGCAATAGAAGATATTAGGATACCACTTCGCGATATTGTTTTCTATTTTGGCGTACCAAAATTCATAGTAATGGACAACGAAAAATCATTGAATTCTGAATCAATAAAATTTATGTTAGTCGACCAACTAGGAATGCAAATTTACAAAACACCTCCGAATAAAAGCACAGTCAACGGACAGATTGAACGATTCCATTCTACCCTCTCTGAAATAATGAGATGTTTGAAACGAGATCAAATTCATAGGAACTTCGAAGAACTTCTAGATAGAGCCGTTTATGAGTATAATTACTCAATCCATTCTGTAACAAAGAAAAGGCCGCTTGAAGCTTTCTTTGGTAGAAGAGTTACTACTGACCCCACACAATATGAACAGGCTAGGTTGGACAACATAGAACAACTGAGACGTAAACAGACCGAAGACGTAATAGACCACAATAGCAGAAGAAAACCAATTCGCACCTACAAGGCAGGAGAAGAGATATTTGTAAAAATAAACACAAGATTAGGTTCAAAATTATCAAATAGATTCAAAAAAGAAATAGTAGAAGAGGACAAGAACACTACAATACTAACAGAATCAGGTCGTACAGTACACAAGAGCCATATTAAATCTTAAACATTAATTACAGGATGCTGATGTGCTTCACCGACGCAACTGTTACAATAACCAATCATACCGACGCACAGACAGTTACCATTTATAAGGGAATAGGCAAAATACGATCCAACGATACCAAAATTTTACATGTTATCAATTTGGAACAAATACGGGACGCTCTCACAAATTTGCAGTTTTACGTGGACAAAGACCTTAAATACAATATCCTATATCATACCATACAGCACGAAATATCGCAGACGTTTGTAATTTTTAAGACTATCACCACATTTCATTCTCGGAAAAGTAGGGCAATTAACATTCTTGGCACTGCCTGGAAATTTGTGGCAGGTAGCCCCGATCATGACGACCTAGATTTAATAACAGATAGTTTAGATAAGCTTACGACCAATAATAACAAACAAGTAATAATCAACAGACAACTAGAAGACAGATTGAACAAACTGACCAAAATTTCTAACGATATTGCAAATACAATAAAAAGAGACTCACTTTTGAGTAATGAATTGGCCATCAGTTTTCAGAATCAAGTTCGACTTATTAAAGAAGAAGTTGTTAATATAAAATACGCCATACAATGGGCGAAATTAAACATGATAAATACATTTTTATTAAGCGAAAACGAAATAAATATTATAAATAATCAATTTAAAAATGGCCATATGCCACCATTAACTACAGAAGAAATGTTAGAGTTCTCAGATGTCTCCATTTTGCACAATGGAACAACACTTATATATTTAATTAAAATACCGAATTTAGAAACAACAACTTTTCAAAACTATGTAATAAAACCAATTATTAAGTCCAATAACATTGTTAACTTACCGGCAAGCGAAATATTTGAAAACAAAAATAAAAAAGAAATGTTTGGTGTTAAAGGTCAATGTAAGAACCTCTACAATATAAAAATCTGTAATAAAAATAAGTTAGAAGATTTAAGTCAGAATAGTTGTTTGCCAAAATTACTTGGAGGAGAGCAGGCAATGTGTGAGTTTACCAACGCAGATCATGTACCCATACTGGAGGAGATCGACGAGGGAATCATCTTAGTCAACGACTTCAATGGCACCATAACCTGGCCAGGCAATGCGAAGCAGATAAAGGGAACGTACTTGATTAACTTCTGGAACGAGACGATAATCATCAACGGCAAAGAGTTGAGCAACACCGAAATACAAGTCGCTGAACCGAGTATACCGCTCATCCAGATAGCTCCTGTGGAAATCGAACGCTTACGAATCCTGTCACTGAAAGCGCTAGAAGGGCTCCATATAGACAACACTGAAAAGCTACAGAAACTCCAAACCCACTCATCTGTAAACAGAATATCATTCATCGCATCAATAGTATCTCTAGCTATCCTAACGCTCACTCTTCATTGGTGCAAGGGTAGAAAGAAGACAATAAACCTACAACTTGGGAACATTGAACCCGAAATACCCAAGGTGACACCGACTCCCCCGGCAGCCACATACCAGCCGCCAAGTACACAATATAACAACATACCATTTTTTTAACACACTTGAGGACAAGTGTGAATCTAAGGGGGAAGAGTTAAGAACAAGAATATTCAAAAGCCCAAAAACTGCAACTGCAACGACATCCGGCCGTCAGGTGCAGTGCCCCGAAAGTGCTAAGCTAGCGTCTGGACGATTTCCCGCACGCGCAGCCTAGTTGCCGAAATACCTGGAATATTGGCCAATAACTCAATGTTCCCATGATGTCGCAACGCCGCCGCCGCCGCTGCCAGCGTCGCTGCCAAAACTCCAAGCTCTCATTAGGGTTCTAGTTAGCTTATTATAATTAGTCTAAAATTGTAATCCATCAGATACAGTCCAATCGGACTTAAATAAAAATTCGTTTTTTTCTCAAACTAAACATTTGTGAATTCAACTTGTATGCACATGCATGTATGTGGTTTTTTTGGCCTGGGTTGCCCATACTTGACCTTTTTTATGACCTGGGTTAGCCACACTGTTGTCCCCTTTTTATGACCTTTGAATTCCGCTGACCCTTTTTCATTCGAGGTTTCATTCAATATTGATTTAGTGTATAGGGTTAGTTCGACTTGTACATCAGTTGCGATCAGTTGTGAAAACGCAGCGCGTAATTACTCTCAAACAGTTCCTATTTAAAATAGTGAATATTCAGTCTTTTAACATTGTGATAACGCTGCGCGATTTTTAACCAGTTTATTTTTAACTTTTAAGCCACTGCTACTCAAAAATAGGTGCCGCGTAATACACATAGTGCCAAAAAACAGTTTTTACTGAACAAAATAGTGAACAATTTGTGAAAATCAAGCTGAGCTTTTAACAAAACCAACATCAACAAACAACAACGACCAGGATATCATCATCAACATTAACATAACCATTCACCAGGAATCATCACCATCATCAACACCATCCGCTTCAATTTGTGTACGACATAGTGCTTGTGTAGCGGTAAGTGCCATTTACACTTTATACACTACATACTACCACTGACTAGTACATTTACACCCAGGCACATACATATTTACACATATTTACATACATTTACATAATTTCCCCTGTTTTGCCATACATATTCCCCTGTTTTGCCGTACATATTCACCTGTTTTGCCATACATATTCCCCTGTTTTACATATACATACCCATTCCCCTGTCTAACGCACATACTTCTCTATTATTCCCCTGATTTTACTCAAAACTTAACAATATGCCAAACAACAAGAAGAACAAGGGTTCGAGAAGGGGCTACCTATCTTCAACTCTTCCTCTTCCTGTTCTTCTGACTCGTCTGCTGATGTTTCTATGGAAACTATCAAAAGACTGTCTCCTACCAACCTCAGCGCTGTGAGTAAGTTCATTCAACTACTCTCTAACAGCGAGTCTGACGAGGAGACTGGAGTTCTTCTACAAATTCTAGAGAACTCTCAGTCTCCCAAAGACAATCGTCCCACTTCACCACCCTGTTCCAATATTCTGCCCACGTCCTATGTCCCGACTGCGCCACTACCACTACAAGTGCCAGTACCAGTGCCTGTGTCAGTGCCAGAACCTACACCGAGTACTGTGTCAGCGCCTGTATCAGTTGCTGTACCAGCTTCTGTGCCGGCGCTTTCAGAGTACTCGGTAACGTTCTCCCAAATGGCCAATAATCGACCCCATATTAGCTCCCAGCCATTGCCCTCTGATTACTTGTTTACCACTGCTGTAAACAGTAATTTTACTCTGTCAGAGCCAAATCTAGATTTATTACCGGCTAGAATTACCCCAGAAGAGTTGCCTTCCACTTGTTCGGCAGGTAAAATTGTCGAAAGAAGTTTTTCATCTGCTTTTCACCAGTTTCTGGCAACAAACCCACCAAACTATACCCCTGCCAGCACCCAATTGTCTGCTAGTCAGGTTCCCTCTACCTATTTTTCGCCTACATCACCTACACCGTCAATTGTGTCTCTATCTTCAGAGTCACCCCCAATTCCTGTTACCCCATCTCCATTAGTTTCTCCACCAAGCTCTTTGAACCTTCACACCACCTACCATTTTGCCATCAACATCGACTTCTGTCCCACTTTCAAACCAGGCTGCATCAGCCAGTTTTTCTGACATTGTCAAGCAAAAACAGCTCGATCAGCCTAAAACACTCACTGCGGAAACGTATCGGCAGCTTTTTCAAAATCGTAAAACGATTAGTGAAGCTCGCCGAAACGATACACGCACCCAAACCCGGTATCAGTCCACCACTTCACGTTCTGAGCAGCAAGATGCTATTAGAACTCTTAGAAATCGCAAGATTTCCATCACGAATACAAGTGATATAGAGTCTAGTTCATCATCCTCAAGTGCAATGGAAACAGACTCAGATTCCGATGTAGAATATGTCGTTCCCTCACCCGATGAAAACCAGGACCCTCCTTTTACCCTTGTCCAATCAAAGAAAAGGAAAGCTCCCACTCAGGCCCCACCCTCTAAAAAGAAAACAACTAAAATAATAACACCAATACCCACCCTCAAACCACTAACACTGTTCACGACCCTAAACCGCCACAAATCTGGGTAAAGCTCATTGGGAACTTTGACCAGTTTGTGCACGAGATCAATAATCATGTAAACCGCGGTTCCTACACCATTAAATTGGGTGGCCCGAACATGATTAGATTTAGCCCTCATACCTCTGATACGTACCGTACACTGGTCAGTTTGTTTGATAAAAACAAAACTGAATATCACACGTATCAAGTACGTACAGAACGCTCAATGCCATTCGTGGCATATATGGCTCAACGCCAACAGACCGAATTCAGTCTGAATTAGTTAGTTTAGGCTTCGCAGTTCGATCTGTTTTTCACCCGATTTTTAAAAATAATCGTGGTCCCGGCATCTATTCGCCAAATCTCTTCTTCGTTGAGTTAGATCCAAACGCACAAAATAATTCAAAAATATTTGAATTATCTACCCTGTGCAATTTCTCCATTCGCGTCGAATGGCGCAATAATAACAATCCGATGGTTCAGTGCCATCGCTGTCAAAATTTCAGTCACACTGCCGGATATTGTAAGCGATCTCCGGTATGTGTTAAATGCGGTGAGTCCCATTTGACACAAACATGTGTTAAGCCTATCAATACGCCTGCTAAATGCGGCAATTGCCAGGGGGATCATCCCGCCAATTATAAACGTTGTCCGTTTTACCAAAAACTGGTCAACAATAAAGTTAAAACAGCAACTCCACCTTCAAGCCAACCTTTACCTTCAAGCCCACCCAGTCCACCTTCAATCCTACCCAAAAATATTCCCAAAGTGGCCCCAAAATTGCCTACTCGCCCTCAGAAATTCCCAAAAATCCAACAGGATTTAAAGAATATTCACGCCCAGCCCACCAAGAAGCCCAAGAGAGCGCCAGCAAATGGCACCAAAACTTCTCGCCAAGTGCATGGCCGTTTCCCTCCACTCCCAGTCCATGTACGCCAAGTACAGCCCACTTTCGTCCCACTTCCTCCGTCTACTACCCAGCAAAACGGTGAGCATGAGAAGCTCATCGAATTTGCTGCAGACTCCTCTCTGCCCGGCATAAATGCTGCTGGGCAATTCAACTCCTTCCAGTTAATAATCAGTCTGTTTCAGAAACATTCTGATATTTTAGGCGAACTGCAAAACCAGTTGCGCATCTTAAATGCACGCCTTTCCCCTTCAACAGCAAATGTCTCTAACATCCCTGCTGCAAATAATATTTCTTCAAATGCTGCTACTAATTCTAGCGCAGTTAATACTTCATGTCAAAGCAATGTTGAATGAATAGTTTACGCCTAAGCATTTGGAATGCCAATGGCATAACTAAACGTTCAGCAGAGCTTTATCACTACTTAATGTTCAATCATATTGACATTATGCTAATCAGTGAAACACATCTCACCCATAACACCAATTTTAGTGTCCCTGGCTATGACTTAATCGTAGCAAATAACCCGAATCGCAGATTGCATATTGGCGGATCTGCGATTCTTATCTCAAAGTCCATTCCCAATCAGCGCCTTCCTCCAATCCGTATGAGTTCTGTGCAAGCAGCTCGTACTTCCATTTCCACAGACCTTGGCCCAGCTAGCATTGTTGCCTGCTACTGGCCTCCTGGTCAGAAACATGTTGTCACAAAGTCAACTTATGACAACTTTCTTAGTGAAATAGGCCCCAATTGCCCGATATTGCAAATACAATAAAAAGAGACTCACTTTTGAGTAATGAATTGGCCATCAGTTTTCAGAATCAAGTTCGACTTATTAAAGAAGAAGTTGTTAATATAAAATACGCCATACAATGGGCGAAATTAAACATGATAAATACATTTTTATTAAGCGAAAACGAAATAAATATTATAAATAATCAATTTAAAAATGGCCATATGCCACCATTAACTACAGAAGAAATGTTAGAGTTCTCAGATGTCTCCATTTTGCACAATGGAACAACACTTATATATTTAATTAAAATACCGAATTTAGAAACAACAACTTTTCAAAACTATGTAATAAAACCAATTATTAAGTCCAATAACATTGTTAACTTACCGGCAAGCGAAATATTTGAAAACAAAAATAAAAAAGAAATGTTTGGTGTTAAAGGTCAATGTAAGAACCTCTACAATATAAAAATCTGTAATAAAAATAAGTTAGAAGATTTAAGTCAGAATAGTTGTTTGCCAAAATTACTTGGAGGAGAGCAGGCAATGTGTGAGTTTACCAACGCAGATCATGTACCCATACTGGAGGAGATCGACGAGGGAATCATCTTAGTCAACGACTTCAATGGCACCATAACCTGGCCAGGCAATGCGAAGCAGATAAAGGGAACGTACTTGATTAACTTCTGGAACGAGACGATAATCATCAACGGCGAAGAGTTCAGCAACACCGAAATACAAGTCGCTGAACCGAGTATACCGCTCATCCAGATAGCTCCTGTGGAAATCGAACGCTTACGAATCCTGTCACTGAAAGCGCTAGAAGGGCTCCATATAGACAACACTGAAAAGCTACAGAAACTCCAAACCCACTCATCTGTAAACAGAATATCATTCATCGCATCAATAGTATCTCTAGCTATCCTAACGCTCACTCTTCATTGGTGCAAGGGTAGAAAGAAGACAATAAACCTACAACTTGGGAACATTGAACCCGAAATACCCAAGGTGACACCGACTCCCCCGGCAGCCACATACCAGCCGCCAAGTACACAATTTAACAACATACCATTTTTTTTAACACACTTGAGGACAAGTGTGAATCTAAGGGGGAAGAGTTAAGAACAAGAATATTCAAAAGCCCAAAAACTGCAACTGCAACGACATCCGGCCGTCAGGTGCAGTGCCCCGAAAGTGCTAAGCTAGCGTCTGGACGATTTCCCGCACGCGCAGCCTAGTTGCCGAAATACCTGGAATATTGGCCAATAACTCAATGTTCCCATGATGTCGCAACGCCGCCGCCGCCGCTGCCAGCGTCGCTGCCAAAACTCCAAGCTCTCATTAGGGTTCTAGTTAGCTTATTATAATTAGTCTAAAATTGTAATCCATCAGATACAGTCCAATCGGACTTAAATAAAAATTCGTTTTTTTCTCAAACTAAACATTTGTGAATTCAACTTGTATGCACATGCATGTATGTGGTTTTTTTGGCCTGGGTTGCCCATACTTGACCTTTTTTATGACCTGGGTTAGCCACACTGTTGTCCGCTTTTTATGACCTTTGAATTCCGCTGACCCTTTTTCATTCGAGGTTTCATTCAATATTGATTTAGTGTATAGGGTTAGTTCGACTTGTACATCAGTTGCGATCAGTTGTGAAAACGCAGCGCGTAATTACTCTCAAACAGTTCCTATTTAAAATAGTGAATATTCAGTCTTTTAACATTGTGATAACGCTGCGCGATTTTTAACCAGTTTATTTTTAACTTTTAAACCACTGCTACTCAAAAATACGTGCCGCGTAATACACATAGTGCCAAAAAACAGTTTTTACTGAACAAAATAGTGAACAATTTGTGAAAATCAAGCTGAGCTTTTAACAAAACCAACATCAACAAACAACAACGACCAGGATATCATCATCAACATTAACATAACCATTCACCAGGAATCATCACCATCATCCAAAACACCATCCGCTTCAATTTGTGTACGACATAGTGCTTGTGTAGCGGTAAGTGCCATTTACACTTTATACACTACATACTACCACTGACTAGTACATTTACACCCAGGCACATACATATTTACACATATTTACATACATTTACATAATTTCCCCTGTTTTGCCATACATATTCCCCTGTTTTGCCGTACATATTCACCTGTTTTGCCATACATATTCCCCTGTTTTACATATACATACCCATTCCCCTGTCTAACGCACATACTTCTCTATTATTCCCCTGATTTTACTCAAAACTTAACAATATGCCAAACAACAAGAAGAACAAGGGTTCGAGAAGGGGCTACCTATCTTCAACTCTTCCTCTTCCTGTTCTTCTGACTCGTCTGCTGATGTTTCTATGGAAACTATCAAAAGACTGTCTCCTACCAACCTCAGCGCTGTGAGTAAGTTCATTCAACTACTCTCTAACAGCGAGTCTGACGAGGAGACTGGAGTTCTTCTACAAATTCTAGAGAACTCTCAGTCTCCCAAAGACAATCGTCCCACTTCACCACCCTGTTCCAATATTCTGCCCACGTCCTATGTCCCGACTGCGCCACTACCACTACAAGTGCCAGTACCAGTGCCTGTGTCAGTGCCAGAACCTACACCGAGTACTGTGTCAGCGCCTGTATCAGTTGCTGTACCAGCTTCTGTGCCGGCGCTTTCAGAGTACTCGGTAACGTTCTCCCAAATGGCCAATAATCGACCCCATATTAGCTCCCAGCCATTGCCCTCTGATTACTTGTTTACCACTGCTGTAAACAGTAATTTTACTCTGTCAGAGCCAAATCTAGATTTATTACCGGCTAGAATTACCCCAGAAGAGTTGCCTTCCACTTGTTCGGCAGGTAAAATTGTCGAAAGAAGTTTTTCATCTGCTTTTCACCAGTTTCTGGCAACAAACCCACCAAACTATACCCCTGCCAGCACCCAATTGTCTGCTAGTCAGGTTCCCTCTACCTATTTTTCGCCTACATCACCTACACCGTCAATTGTGTCTCTATCTTCAGAGTCACCCCCAATTCCTGTTACCCCATCTCCATTAGTTTCTCCACCAAGCTCTTTGAACCTTCACACCACCTACCATTTTGCCATCAACATCGACTTCTGTCCCACTTTCAAACCAGGCTGCATCAGCCAGTTTTTCTGACATTGTCAAGCAAAAACAGCTCGATCAGCCTAAAACACTCACTGCGGAAACGTATCGGCAGCTTTTTCAAAATCGTAAAACGATTAGTGAAGCTCGCCGAAACGATACACGCACCCAAACCCGGTATCAGTCCACCACTTCACGTTCTGAGCAGCAAGATGCTATTAGAACTCTTAGAAATCGCAAGATTTCCATCACGAATACAAGTGATATAGAGTCTAGTTCATCATCCTCAAGTGCAATGGAAACAGACTCAGATTCCGATGTAGAATATGTCGTTCCCTCACCCGATGAAAACCAGGACCCTCCTTTTACCCTTGTCCAATCAAAGAAAAGGAAAGCTCCCACTCAGGCCCCACCCTCTAAAAAGAAAACAACTAAAATAATAACACCAATACCCACCCTCAAACCACTAACACTGTTCACGACCCTAAACCGCCACAAATCTGGGTAAAGCTCATTGGGAACTTTGACCAGTTTGTGCACGAGATCAATAATCATGTAAACCGCGGTTCCTACACCATTAAATTGGGTGGCCCGAACATGATTAGATTTAGCCCTCATACCTCTGATACGTACCGTACACTGGTCAGTTTGTTTGATAAAAACAAAACTGAATATCACACGTATCAAGTACGTACAGAACGCTCAATGCCATTCGTGGCATATATGGCTCAACGCCAACAGACCGAATTCAGTCTGAATTAGTTAGTTTAGGCTTCGCAGTTCGATCTGTTTTTCACCCGATTTTTAAAAATAATCGAGGTCCCGGCATCTATTCGCCAAATCTCTTCTTCGTTGAGTTAGATCCAAACGCACAAAATAATTCAAAAATATTTGAATTATCTACCCTGTGCAATTTCTCCATTCGCGTCGAATGGCGCAATAATAACAATCCGATGGTTCAGTGCCATCGCTGTCAAAATTTCAGTCACACTGCCGGATATTGTAAGCGATCTCCGGTATGTGTTAAATGCGGTGAGTCCCATTTGACACAAACATGTGTTAAGCCTGTCAATACGCCTGCTAAATGCGGCAATTGCCAGGGGGATCATCCCGCCAATTATAAACGTTGTCCGTTTTACCAAAAACTGGTCAACAATAAAGTTGAAACAGCAACTCCACCTTCAAGCCAACCTTTACCTTCAAGCCCACCCAGTCCACCTTCAATCCTACCCAAAAATATTCCCAAAGTGGCCCCAAAATTGCCTACTCGCCCTCAGAAATTCCCAAAAATCCAACAGGATTTAAAGAATATTCACGCCCAGCCCACCAAGAAGCCCAAGAGAGCGCCAGCAAATGGCACCAAAACTTCTCGCCAAGTGCATGGCCGTTTCCCTCCACTCCCAGTCCATGTACGCCAAGTACAGCCCACTTTCGTCCCACTTCCTCCGTCTACTACCCAGCAAAACGGTGAGCATGAGAAGCTCATCGAATTTGCTGCAGACTCCTCTCTGCCCGGCATAAATGCTGCTGGGCAATTCAACTCCTTCCAGTTAATAATCAGTCTGTTTCAGAAACATTCTGATATTTTAGGCGAACTGCAAAACCAGTTGCGCATCTTAAATGCACGCCTTTCCCCTTCAACAGCAAATGTCTCTAACATCCCTGCTGCAAATAATATTTCTTCAAATGCTGCTACTAATTCTAGCGCAGTTAATACTTCATGTCAAAGCAATGTTGAATGAATAGTTTACGCCTAAGCATTTGGAATGCCAATGGCATAACTAAACGTTCAGCAGAGCTTTATCACTACTTAATGTTCAATCATATTGACATTATGCTAATCAGTGAAACACATCTCACCCATAACACCAATTTTAGTGTCCCTGGCTATGACTTAATCGTAGCAAATAACCCGAATCGCAGATTGCATATTGGCGGATCTGCGATTCTTATCTCAAAGTCCATTCCCAATCAGCGCCTTCCTCCAATCCGTATGAGTTCTGTGCAAGCAGCTCGTACTTCCATTTCCACAGACCTTGGCCCGGCTAGCATTGTTGCCTGCTACTGGCCTCCTGGTCAGAAACATGTTGTCACAAAGTCAACTTATGACAACTTTCTTAGTGAAATAGGCCCCAATTGCATAATAGGCGGTGACTGGAATGCCAAGGATGGGCTATGGGGTAATCACCGTTGCTGTCCTCGTGGTAGAATCCTTTCCCAAATAGTACTTGCATCCCCGAGGTTAAATGTGCTCACATCTGCTGAGCCAACTCACTTTCCTTCCAATAGCAATATTCCGTCTGTTATTGACTTCGCCATTGCACATGGCATCAATCCCCAAAGATTCTCGGTACGTTGAGTTATGGACTTGTCCAGTGATGACGTACCGATTAACATTTTTATAATTTCTCTCAAAATCACCGCCTGCTTACCAAAAAATCAAATTTAAAAGTGTTCCGTCGCCAACTTGACGAGAATATTCATTTAAATTTTGATATTAATTCGAGTGAAGATGCTGACGATATGGTTAGCATTTTCACTCAAAAAATCTACGATGCTGCTAATGCTGCATCTCGGCACTCTCATGCCTCCACATCCCACTCTCATGCCTACCCAAATACCCACTCTCAAGCCTACCCAACTACAAATTCTCATGCCACCCCATCGACCCACTCTCATGCCTCATCATTTCCCCACTCTCATGCCTCCACATCCACTTTCATGTCCCGTCAGCCTCCAGATTTGTCTAGTCCCCCTGTGAGAGCTGAAATCTTTGAATTGATACGCCTAAAACGCAGACTGCGTAAACGCTATCAAAGAACTCGGCAATTCGACCGTCGGTTGGCTTGGCAACAAGTCAGCCGTCAATTGTCCGATGTCATACAGAAATCTCGTTCGGAGCATTTCCACAATGTCCTCTCCAATGCCGATCCTAACAAAAAAGGCAGCTTTAATCTATGCGTGCTTGTAAGGGGCTGAAAGAGCAGCCCCACAAGCATACACCAGTTCGCAATCAGCAAGGCGACTGGTGTAAAACTGTCAACGAACAAGTCGAAGCTTTTGCTGAAGAACTTGATAATCGTTTCAAGCCATACAATATTAGTCCCCCTGAGCATGTTCAAATGGTTCAAACATCACTGAACAATGCTTAAATCTCCCCAAATTCCATCATTAGGCATACTTCTCCCACTGAGATTATTCCTTTGATTAAAGAATTCTCAGTAAATAAGGCTCCTGGAAATGACAGAATCGACAATCGAAAAATCTCTCTCAAACCGAGCAATACTCTTCCTTTCACACCTTTTCAATTGTCTTCTTCGACTTCGGCAAAGGGAGCGGCAAATCGTGGTCTGAAGTTCGTAACTATCGACCGATTAGCCTTCTTCCTTCGCTCTCCAAATTATTTGAAAGAATAATTTACACCCGTCTTAACGACGAAGCTGTGGATAAAAATCTAATCCCATCCCATCAATTTGGTTTTCGTGAAAGCCATAGCACTATACAGCAAATACACCGTATTGTTCACCATATTAATTATGGCTTTGAAAACGGTCGTAATACATCAGCAGTCTTTATTGATATTCAGCAAGCTTTTGATCGTGTTTGGCATGATGGTTTGCTTTACAAATTGTTAAATAATTTGTCAAATCCATTGTTCCACATTATCAAATCTTTCCTCTCAAATCGCTCCTTTGTCGTCAAAGATAGGGGTATACTTTCCAGCAAAAGGCCTATTTTAGCTGGTGTACCACAGGGCAGTGTATTGGCACCACTGCTCTATAATATCTTTACATACGACATGCCTCAGACTGAAAACACCCAATACTTTGAGAAAAACACTCTTATCGCCACATATGCTGATGATACTGCATTTTTGGTTAGTGGCTTTGTGCCATACTCAACCAATATAATGCAGTTTCATCTTGATAGATTCCATGAATGGGCCACTTCATGGAACATCAAAGCAAATGGCTCGAAATCAAAACATGTAGTTTTTACACTGCAAAATCGTTCTGACTGGCCCGAATTAAAACTCGTCAAAGTCAGTATTCCCAACGCCAACTTTGTTAAATATCTTGGCTTAACTTTGGACAGAAAGTTGCTTTGGTCTAGGCATATTCACCTGACCCAACAATCATTCAAAACTAAGCTCAAAATATATCATTGGCTCCTCAATCCCCGTTCTCGTCTCTCACTTTCCAACAAGTTATTGATCTACAAGCAAATAATTGCCCCTGGTTGGCAATATGGCATAGAACTGTGCGGTTGTGCATCAGACACTCCGTAAGTTACAATCATGCCAGTCTCAAGCTCTTCGACTAATTCTTAGTCCACCCTATTACGTCAGCAATAAGACGTTACATATCGACCTCAAAGTATCTAGTGTATGGGAAGAGATAAATTCCCATGCAAATAGATACTTTGCCAGACTGTACGCTCACAAAAACAGACAGACGTACAAACTTCTACACACCACTAGTCGGCATCTGAAGCGGATCTGGCCAATCGAGCTTCGTAATAGGAAACCGCCGGATAGGGCATTCTAGTCCGGATATACCACACCATCGTTCATCACCCAGTAGTACCACTCTCATCACCAACTGGCCTCCAAACTGGACTACAAGGCTAAGTTTCCTACATTTCCCTCACCTTTGTATATGCACTTGCATATGCAAACATTTCTCTTTTTCTTCTTTTCTTTTCAGATCTCGAGCAATCGGGATCTACTATACTTTCAGCACGATGGCTTTTATTATTGGCCATCTTTCCCCATTTTTAACACTCTGCATCCCCGGTCTGGTACCAATTCTACCAACTGTTTCCCACTTCATCATCCCGCTTTCTTCAACTTTCCTGGTTCAGCTACAGAGAGGGCTGAATCGCATCAGAATTCATCGGACCTGCGCAATCTGGACATTGGGCTACAGGCAGAATCTGATGACAAATCCATTATTCCACATAATCAAATCTTTCCTCTCAGATCGTTCCTTTGTCGTCAAAGATAGGGGTATACTTTCCAGCAAAAGGCCTATCTTAGCTGGTGTACCACAGGGCAGTGTATTGGCACCACTGCTCTATAATATCTTTACATATGACATGCCCAGACTGAAAACACCCAAAACTTCGAAAAGAATACTCTCACTGCCACATATGCTGATGATACTGCATTTTTGGTTAGTGGCTTTGTGCCATACTCAACCAATATAATGCAGTTTCATCTTGATAGATTCCATGAATGGGCCACTTCATGGAACATCAAAGCAAATGGCTTAAAATCCAAACATGTAGTTTTCACACTACAAAATCGTTCTGACTGGCCTGAATTAAAACTCGGCAAAGTCAGTATCCCTAACGCCAACTTTGTTAAATATCTTGGCTTAACTTTAGACAGAAAGTTGCTTTGGTCTAGGCATATTCACCTGACCCAACAATCTGTTAAAACTCAGCTCAAAAAATACCATTGGCTCCTTAATCCCCGATTCCGTCTCTCACTCTCAAACAAATTGTTAATCTATAAACAAATAATTGCCCCTGGTTGGCAATATGGCATAGAACTGTACGGATGTGCTTCAGACACTCATATCCGTAAGTTACAATCATGCCAGTCCCAAGCTCTTCGACTAATACTTAGTCCTCCCTACTACGTCAGCAATAAGACGTTACATACCGACCTCAAAGTATCTAGTGTATGGGAAGAGATAAATTCCCATGCAAATAGATACTTTGCTAGACTGTACGCACACAAGAACAGACAAACATACAAACTGCTACACACCACTGGTCGGCATCTGAAGCGGATCTGGCCAATCGAGCTTCGAAACAGGAAACCGCCGGATAGGGCTTTTTTATCCGGATAATCACTCCTACAAGGCTAAGTTCTTTTACTCTTCCACACATTTGTATATGCACCTGCATATGCAAACTTTTCTTTTATTCTTCTTTTCTTTTCAGGTCTCGAGCAATTGGGATCTTCTATACATTTAGCACGATGGCTTCCATATTGGCCATCTTTTTCCCATTTTTTCACTAGTTTTCTTCCCCAGTCTGGTACCACTTCTACCGGCTGGTTTCCACTTGTCATCCCGCTTTCTGCAACTTTTCTGGTTCAACTACAGAGAGGGCTGAATCGCATCAAAACTCAACGGACCTGCACAATCTGGACATTGGGCTACAGGCAGGATCTGATGACAAATTGTCCCAACCCCGTTGGCTCTCTGAATCCCCATACATCTGCATACTTGCTGGCTAGAGACGCAGTAATATAGCGTCGGAGCTGCACCTACCCACCAATAACAATATGTAAAATTCCCAATGTATATAGTTATTGACACCATACTATACATCTTAGGTTGCTGTCACCCAGCGTGACTCAACGTAAATAAGAAAAAAAAGCCTCATTAACCCTTTTTTCCGTCTGTCCGCTCTGATTCCGTTAGGTCAAGAGTTTTATGACCTGGTTATACCAATTAATGACCTTTTGTCCCTTTTTTATGATCGGCGACCCATTGGAAATGTCCGGCGACCCCTTTTTTTATTAGTATTAGGTAATTCCATTGTTCGGGCAGTCAATGGCGGACAAAGCGAGGTTTCATTAAGTTTGACGTTTGTAAGCCGTTTCAGTTCAATCGTTGAATCGATCGTGTGATGTTCAAAATCGTAATAGCGTGCTCGTGGTCAAAAAACAAGTATTGAAAATACTTGTGATTCATGCTATGTGTATAAGCATATGAAGAATTATTTAAACAAATTGTGTTGAAAGCACTTGTGCATTAACAAACAATTAATGTGTATGTGTCGTATGGCATATGCCAATTAATATATATTGAACTCGAACACTTTGTGAAACAGTCGAATGTGCAACAAATAAATCATTTGCAATTACATAGTGCTAGCATGGTGCTAATTTTGCAACAATAATATAAACAATTCATCGTTAAAACTGTGCCGAATCATATGCTCTACAAATCTCTGGATTTGGACGCAAGCTGGAAATTAAATCAACCATCAAGAAGCCAAACAAACGGATCAAGGATAATCTGGAATAAACAAAACACTTACGTTTTGTGTTGGGTAACTATATCGAACATTTTATTTAAATATTTCAATATTCGCCCCTACATAACTCAGCTAATTTACCCATATACACATTAAGCCCCTGTCAAACACTTAAAATCATTTTAATTTTTTCATATAATATTCTATCTGTCAAACACTTCTTCTTCACTTCAAATTTCTCAATATTTTTGTTCTGCCAAAACACTTAGAATATTTCATTCTTTTTGCCAAAAACACTTGGAATAATTTGTGCTGCTCGTACTATAGTACTACATTTATTTTCATTAAAAAGTAAGCAATATGCCTAAAAAGAACGCAAAGAAACGCTCTCAGGGGCCAAATACTGCCACCAAAACCGATTCAAGTGATAGCTCACTTTCGGACGCCTCTACGGCAACAAAAATTAGAAAGCTGTCTCCAATAAACAAACTCGCCATTAATAAGTTAATTCAACTCTTATCGAATAGCGAATCTGATGACGATGCAAATCTCATCATCGATATTGTGAACAATTCTCAATCACCCAAACCTTCCACTGATACCAGACCAAAAACTCCCTCTACCATTACTGAAAAATCGAATACTAATATCATTGCTACTCCTTCTTTATCAGTTGAGCCATCAACTGAATTTGTTACAACGATATGACACTCAAATGTCGAAAATTCTCCTACTTAGGAAGAAACTTCGACATATTTTTCGTCTTCTGAACTCAACGACGTATTACCGTCGGCAACTCAAACTGTGCCAACCGCCTCAATTTCAACCCCCTTACCAAACCCTGACCCACCATCAAACAATACTATAGTAGATATTGCAAACTCACCGACAAACAATTCCATCACTACTGATATCTGCACCAATATTATTAACCCAGCCAACGCAAACTGCACTGATAATTTAAACTCTCAAACCGTCCCCCAATCATACAATTTTAACTTCTCAATATCACGTCAATCATCTGATTCAATCAATCCATTGACACCAAACTCATTACTTTCGGCTTCCACCTCTTCATCATCATCAATTTCATATCCAAAACCTCAAAATTCAATAAATGAATTATTAAAAAACAATAATCAAACTGCTTCTACTTTCAAGCAACTTTTCCCTAATACTGCCTCAACTCGAGATGCACGTCGTAATAATTCACGCTTGCAAACTCGTTTTAACTCCTCAAATTCGCGATCAGAACGGTTAGACGCTAGACGTCAAACCAAGCAACTTAACGATTTGATAACTAGAATGGATACAGACTCCGGTTCTGGCTCTGATTCAGATCTATGCATCGTATCATCCCCAAATAGCAATGCTACCATTGGCTTATCGCCCACAATCCCAGCCATACCAGTCACCCGTACAAATGCCACACTTGGTATTCCGACCACCAATTTAAACGCCCCTAATAATGTCACAACAAACACTAGTTCTACACAACAACATGAACCAAATAATAGAGCCACTGTCCCTAAAACACCTCAAATTTGGTTAAATTATTCAAGCAATTTCGAACAATTGACAATAAAAATTAACAAAATAGTCAAATATGATTCCTACGTAATCAAAATTGGAGGCCCCAATTTAATACGTTTCAACCCAGATTCCTCAGATACCTATAGAGCATTGGTCAATTTTTTCAATAGTGAAAATCTTGAATACCACAAATACCAGTCCCGCGTTGAACGTTCTATTCGGATTGCCATACGTGGTATCCACTTATCAACCTCAACCGATCGTATCAAAAGCGAATTAATTAAACTAGGATTCTCAATTCGAAGTGTCTTTCACCCGACCTTCAAAAACCATCATGGCCCTGGCCTTCACAATCCCAATCTGTATTTTATTGAATTAGTTCCATCCGCCACAAATAATTCAAAAGTATTTGAATTAAAAATGTTATGCCAGTATGCCATTCGTGTCGAATGGCGGCATAACAACAATGATTCACTTGTGCAATGTATGCGTTGTCAAAAATTCAACCATACTGCGAATTATTGCCATCGCACACTTGTCTGTGTCAGGTGCGCGTTAAATCACCTAACCCAAACATTCACCAAATCCAGAGCTACCCCAGCAGTTTGTGGAAACTGCAAAGGTGATCATCCGGCTAAATACAAATTATGTCCGTATTATCAAAAATTAATAAATAACAAATCAGCTTCTCTCAATAACAATAATAATAACAACGCTAACAATAATTCACCACCAAATCAACGCCGTCAAATAGTTAATAATCAGCCCCAGCGTCAGCATCAACCTCAACAACAGCAAATAACCACAGCCACTCAACACATCCGCCCCCTCCAACAACAAACCCAGTTGCATCAACAATCCCAAAACAAAAAAACAAAATCCCAGAAACCAAACTAAAAATAATAACAATAATACCGATCTACAGAAACTTCTTGAGTTAGCTAATCGTTTTGATACCAATAACAATAACAATACATCTACATTCTCTACAGAAACTCAATTTTCACCATCCTTTAATGCGTACCCCCTATTTTTCCGCCTCTTTAAGACTCACTCAGACTTGATTGGTGAAATTCACCAACATATTCGTGAAATCCATAATATTCTTACCCCCCAATACAATTTCCCAACCCCCTCAACGGTCCCAGCAGCCACAGCTTCGCCTGTTGCTCATGCTACCCACATGGCCACATCTCGTCATAACAATATCGAATGAATTGTCTCCGCATAAGTATTTGGAATGCAAATGGCATTTCCAGGCGTTGCGATGAGCTAATACAATATCTTGCCCATAATCACATAGATATAATGCTCATTAGCGAGACACATCTAAATCATAACTTGTTCATTAATATTCCCGTTTATAACATTATTGCTGCCAATTCCCCAAACGCAGACTGCACATTGGTGGTGCAGCAATAATAGTTTCCAAATCCCTATCCTTTCAACCATTGCCCCCGATATCAGAAAGTTACGTACAATCAGCAAGCATCTCAATTCAGACAAATTTAGGCCCAATTAAAATTGCTGCATGCTACTGGCCGCCCGGCCATAAGCATGTAGTTACCAACACCATCTTTGAAAATTTCCTAAATCAAATCGGCCCCAATTGCCTAATCGGTGGCGATTGGAACGCCAAAGATCGCCTCTGGGGCAACCTTCGTAGTTGTCCAAGAAGCAAAATTATTTCAAATAAAATCTTATCATCCCCCCAATATAACGTCTTAACTACAGCCGAACCTACACATTTCCCAAATAACAGCAATAGCCCATCTGTAATCGACTTTGCCATCACAAATAATATATCCCCTCAGCGATTAAAAATCTATCGACAAATGGATCTATCTAGTGATCACATTCCCCTTATCGTTGAATTTTCTGTCTCATCCCATTTTATATCTCAATATAGTCATCGTCTCCTTACCCGTCACTCAAATTTTAAACAATTTCAAAGGCATCTCAATGATAACTTACATTTAAATGTCGATATCACATCAATTTCTGATGCTGATGACATTATTAATGTATTTATCAACAAAATCAACGATGCAGCTAATTTCGCCTCAAATCCAACATCAAATCATTCGTCTCATAATCCTCGTCCACCATTTGATCTCTCACGTCCCCCCATCGGGGCTGATATCAAAGAATTAATTCGCTCAAAGCGCAAACTACAAGCGCTACACCCGTACTAGGCAATTTGAGCATAAATTGGCTTTTGGCTTTCCCAAAAGCTACAACAATCACGTTCAGACCACTTTTATAATGTACTTTCAAATGCCGATCCTTCAAAAAAGGGCGGTTTTAATTTATGGCGTGCATGTAAAGGGCTTAAACAACAGCCCCACATGCATACTCCCGTACGCAATCAGGCCGGCAACTGGTGTCAAACTGTTAATAAACAGGTTGAAGTCTTTGCCAATGAGCTTGAATCTAGATTCAAGCCATTCGACTTCAGTCCTCCAAATCATATTCAGCTTGTCCGTTCATTGCTCAGCAATTCTGATACACCAAATCCGAATGCTGGCAATCAAAGCTCCACAATTAGGCATGTCACGCTAGCCGAGATGAAAACAGCTATTAAATTGCTTCAGTCTAACAAAGCCCCTGGCTATGATAAAATAGACAATTTTGTAATAAAAAATCTTCCCCATCGAGCCATTATATTTCTCGTTAATCTTTTTAACCTTCTTTTACGCCTTCGCTATTTTCCCCAATCATGGAAACACGCTATGGTTTCCATGATTCCCAAAGGCAGTGCCAAATCGCTGTCAGAATTGACAAGCTACAGGCCAATCAGCCTACTGCCATCAATATCCAAGCTCTTTGAGAAAATCATTTACGACCGTCTAATGATCGAAGTTGAAAATATTTCATTAATTCCTGACCATCAATTCGGTTTTCGCGAAGGTCACAGTACCATTCAGCAAATCCAATATGTCAATGTCAATTTCGAAAATGGCTGTAGCACATCGGCGGTCTTTATCGATGTTGCTCAGGCCTTTGACCGTGTTTGGCATGATGGTCTGCACTTTAAACTGTACAACAATATATCCTTCCCCTTGTTTACAATTTTGAAATTATTCCTCTCAAACCGCTCATTCTCAGTTAAAGATCGTGGCATAGTATCCACAACCCGACCTATACTAGCAGGTGTTCCCCAGGCGAGCGTCTTGGCTCCCCTGCTATACAATATTTACACCCATGATATGCCAACGGTTGCAAGCTCATTACGTTTCAATGACAAAAGCTTGACAGCCACTTATGCAGATGATACTGCATTTCTGGTTAGCGGTTCCATACCATTCATTACGAAAGATATGCAGCTACACCTAAACAAATTCCAATTATGGGCCAATAATTGGAATATTAAAATTAATGGCAAGAAATCAAAACACCTTATCTTCTCTCTGGCAAACCGCCTCATTTGGCCTGATGTTATGCTTAACAATTCAAAAATCCCCTTAGTAAACTCAGTTAAGTATCTTGGTCTTCACCTTGATAGAAAACTACTATGGTCTCGACATATTCATGTTACACAACATTCCGTCAATTCCAAAGTACGTAAATATCACTGGCTTCTCAATAATAGGTCTCGCTTATCTAACTCAAACAAAATGCTTATATATAAGCAAAAAATCGCTCCATCCTGGCAATATGGTATCGAACTGTACGGTTGTGCAGCAGATACACATATTCGCAAAATTCAGGTTGCCCAATCAAAAGCCCTTCGCCTCATTCACAGTCCCCCATACTATGTGAGCAATAGACAAATTCATACTGATCTCAATACACACTCTGTATGGGATCAGTTGAATGTTCATGCCTCCAGATATTGGAATCGCATTGATTCTCACCCAAATCCACTAATTAAACCCCTTAAAAGATTCTGTGCTAGACATCTGAAACGCATTTGGCCATGTGAGCTCAAACAGCGTTCAGCACCCACTAACCCCTTCTAAATTATACTAACCATTATATTAAATTCTCATATCAAACATTAATACACTTCTCTTCTCATTACAGATCACATTCCATCCCCCCTGGCCTGTGTTAATCATTGGACCAAGGAAGACGCCACCACCTCAATACACCTGGCACTTTTCTGGACTCACCTGGAAAACCAATCACACACAAACTCCCCCTGGCTTTATCAACAACACACACGCAAAAGCTCTCTGTATCCAATTCCATTTCTCTTTTTATATTTTTAGATAACTTCATTAATTCCCTACTACTACTCTTTTATTTAGAGATACACCCCGTTAGACAGCCTACACCATACCCTCACACTTGCCACTCTTGGAGCAACAACCATGGCACATCTCCGATCACACTGGAAACCCATTGGATCACCCATACTCACCTTAATCAACACAGCTAATACCTCACGTCAAAGCAATGTTGAATGAATAGTTTACGCCTCACATCTCACCCATAACACCAATTTTAGTGTCTGGCTATGACTTAATCGTAGCAAATAACCCGAATCGCAGATTGCATATTGGCGGATCTGCGATTCTTATCTCAAAGTCCATTCCCAATCAGCCCCTTCCTCCAATTTGTATGAGTTCTGTGCAAGCAGCTCGTACTTCCATTTCCACAGACCTTGGCCCGGTTAGCATTGTTGCCTGCTACTGGCCTCCTGGTCAGAAACATGTTGTCACAAAGTCAACTTATGACAACTTTCTAAGTGAAATAGGCCCCAATTGCATAATAGGCGGTGACTGGAATGCCAAGGATGGGCTATGGGGTAATCACCGTTGCTGTCCTCGTGGTAGAATCCTTTCCCAAATAGTACTTGCATCCCCGAGGTTAAATGTGCTCACATCTGCTGAGCCAACTCACTTTCCTTCCAATAGCAACATTCCGTCTGTTATTGACTTCGCCATTGCACATGGCATCAATCCCCAAAGATTCTCGGTACGCCGAGTTATGGACTTGTCCAGTGATGACGTACCGATTAACATTTTTATAATTTCTCTCAAAAACAACGCCTGCTTACCAAAAAATCAAATTTAAAAGTGTTCCGTCGCCAACTTGACGAGAATATTCATTTAAATTTTGATATTAATTCGTGTGAAGATGCTGACGATATGGTTAGCATTTTCACTCAAAAAATCTACGATGCTGCTAATGCTGCATCTCGGCACTCTCATGCCTCCACATCCCACTCTCATGCCTACCCAAATACCCACTCTCAAGCCTACCCAACTACAAATTCTCATGCCACCCCATCGACCCACTCTCATGCCTCATCATTTCCCCACTCTCATGCCTCCACATCCACTTTCATGTCCCGTCAGCCTCCAGATTTGTCTAGTCCCCCTGTGAGAGCTGAAATCTTTGAATTGATACGCCTAAAACGCAGACTGCGTAAACGTTATCAAAGAACTCGGCAATTCGACCGTCGGTTGGCTTGGCAACAAGTCAGCCGTCAATTGTCCGATGTCATACAGAAATCTCGTTCGGAGCATTTCCACAATGTCCTCTCCAATGCCGATCCTAACAAAAAAGGCAGCTTTAATCTATGCGTGCTTGTAAGGGGCTGAAAGAGCAGCCCCACAAGCATACACCAGTTCGCAATCAGCAAGGCGACTGGTGTAAAACTGTCAACGAACAAGTCGAAGCTTTTGCTGAAGAACTTGAAAATCGTTTCAAGCCATACAATATTAGTCCCCCTGAGCATGTTCAAATGGTTCAAACATCACTGAACAATGCTTAAATCTCCCCAAATTCCATCATTAGGCATACTTCTCCCACTGAGATTATTCCTTTGATTAAAGAATTCTCAGTAAATAAGGCTCCTGGAAATGACAGAATCGACAATCGAAAAATCTCTCTCAAACCGAGCAATACTCTTCCTTTCACACCTTTTCAATTGTCTTCTTCGACTTCGGCAAAGGGGGCGGCAAATCGTGGTCTGAAGTTCGTAACTATCGACCGATTAGCCTTCTTCCTTCGCTCTCCAAATTATTTGAAAGAATAATTTACACCCGTCTTAACGACGAAGCTGTGGATAAAAATCTTATCCCATCCCACCAATTTGGTTTTCATGAAAGCCATAGCACTATACAGCAAATACACCGTACTTTTCCCCATATTAACTATGGCTTTGAAAACGGTCGTAATACCTCTGCTGTTTTTATTGACATTCAGCAAGCTTTTGATCGTGTATGGCATGATGGTTTGGCTTACAAACTATTGAATAATTTGTCAAATCCATTGTTCCATATCATCAAATCTTTCCTCTCAGATCGCTCCTTTGTCGTCAAAGATAGGGGTATACTTTCCAGCAAAAGGCCTATTTTAGCTGGTGTACCACAGGGCAATGTATTGGCACCACTGCTCTATAATATCTTAACATACGACATGCCTCTGACTGAAAACACCCAAAACTTCGAAAAGAATACTCTCACTGCCACATATGCTGATGATACTGCATTTTTGGTGAGTGGCTTTGTGCCATACTCAACCATTATTATGCAATTTCATCTTGATAGATTCCATGAATGGGCCACTTCATGGAATATCAAAGCAAATGGCTTAAAATCCAAACATGTAGTTTTCACACTACAAAATCGTTCTGACTGGCCTGAATTAAAACTCGGCAAAGTCAGTATTCCCAACGCCAACTTCAAGTATCTTGGCTTAACTTTAGACAGAAAGTTGCTTTGGTCTAGGCATATTCACCTGACCCAACAATCTGTCAAAACTAAGCTCAAAAAATATCATTGGCTCCTCAATCCCCGATCCCGTCTCTCACTTGCAAACAAACTTCTCATTTATGAACAAAGAATTGCCCCTGGTTGGCAATATGGCATCGAGTTGTATGTCTGTGCTTCCGACACACACATACGCAAACTCCAGTCATGCCAATCTCAAGCTCTTCGACTAATACTTAGTCCTCCCTACAACGTCAGCAATAAAACGTTACATACCGACCTCAAAGTATCTAGTGTATGGGAAGAAATAAATTCCCATGCAACTAGATACTTTGCCAGACTGTGCGCTCACAAGAACAGACAGACGTACAAACTGCTACACACCACTGGAAACCGCCGGATAGGGCTTTCTAATCCGGATAATCACTCCTGCAATCATCAGCAATCAACACCATCATACACTACAGGCTCTTCATCACCAACCAGTAGTACCACCATCAACACCAACTGGCCTCTAATCAGGAAATTAAGGCTTAGTTCTTCCACTTTTCCACACATTTGTATATGCACCTGCATATGCAAGCATTTCTTTTTCTTTTCTTCTCTTTTCTTCCCTTTTCTTATCAGATCTTGAGCAATCGGGATCTACTATACTTTCAGCACGATGGCTCCTACATTTGGCCATCTTTTTCACCACTCTCTTATCATCCCGCTTCTACAACTTTCCTAGTTCTGCTACAGAGAGGGCTGAATCGCATCAAAACTCAACGGACCTGCACAATACTGGACATTGGGCTACAGGCAGGATCTGGTGACAAATTGCCCCAACCCCGTGGCTCTCTGAATCCCCACACATCCGCAAACCTGCTGGCTAGAGACGCAGTATATTAGCGTCGGAGCTGCACCCACTCACCAGTAGCAATTATTAAACAATCCCAATGTTAATATCTACTGACATCAAACAATACATCTTAGGTTGCTGTCACCCAGTGTGACTCAAAGTAAATAAGTAAATAAGAAAAAAAGGCACTCGCATCATCTTTCTGCAACCGGCTTCTTCCTACTTTATCATCCCGCTTCTACAACTTTCCTGGTTCAGCTACAGAGAGGGCTGAATCGCATCAGAATTCATCGGACCTGCGCAATACTGGACATTGGGCTACAGGCAGGATCCGCTGATAAATTGCCCCAACCCCGTTGGCTCTCTGGATCCCCTTACATCTACATACTTGCTGGCTAGAGACGCAGTATCATAGCGTCGGAGCTGCACCCACTCACCAATATTTATTTTTAAAATCTCCAAATGTAAATATTTATTAATAATATACAATAAATCTTAGGTTTTTGTCACCCAGTGTGACTCAACATAAATAAGAAAAACAATGTCAATAGCTACTGACATCAAACAATAAATCTTAGGTTGCTGTCACCCAGTGTGACTCAACGTAAATAAGAAAAAATTCCTGCTTCATACTCTTCACATTGGCCTTCAAGAAGTCCCTCATCTTTGCTTTCGGCATCTTCAAAGAAGCCCCATAGGGGGGAAGCCTAAAACAAATAGAATTGTGGAATATGAATCCGAATAAAAATCAGAGGACGAAATTTAAAATGAAAAAATGATTTATCGAAATAGGCCTGGAAAAAATTTAATTTTTGGGGCCAAAATTCGACACAAAAAAGTTTAGTCTGTGAAATGAACACGGGGAAAAATCAACACAAAAAATTGATTTTAAAATTTTTAGTTTTTTGGGAGCGAGAAAATCCGGCGTGTTCACTTAGACAGCACAAACGAGACGCTTACATAGCTACTAGAGCACTGCATGAATGCCAGAAAATTGGGATTCGAATGCACAATGCTCAAATTGAATTGAGTGAATGTGAGTTAGTTGTCAAATGAATGTAGAATGAGTGAGTTCTCTAAGGCATCATTCAGACGCACAACTGTCAAAACGAAAAATTACGAAATGAATGAGTGAGTAGACGAGTCTGTGTGAAGTTGTGTTTTGAGTCCATTCGAATGCCAAAACAAAATTTTTTTCATTATTGTGCTTTTTTGTGTGCGTAATGGAAACGATTTAAATTCTAAACACAAACACATGGATTTTTTTACATATGCAGTCATTTTTAGTTTTTTCTTTATATTCTTTAATATACACATTACAAGTATTTATGCATTTAATTCATATTGGCATTTAAAAACATAATTTTATTAATGTTGTCCGTATTTAGTCAGTTTGTTTAATTTAATATTGAGATTCCACGCTCACGAATTTGCTCATTTAATTTCCAACAATTTGTTCTTTAATACATATCATCATCACAATCATCATCTTAACAAAAAAAGTTTCCTTTTTCCATTTTAATTTCAAACATTTGCTTGCTAAGCAAGCCTTGCTTTCTCTAAATCAAACAATATTATACACAGAATGTACAAGCAACAACTCGAATGATATCAGGCCTGTCAAAATTGTACAACTGAACTCATTGTGTTAAAGGTGTATATTATGAGTTGACACTTCCACTCATATTGAAACTCATTAAATTCATTGTGTGTTTGACACTTACTCATCTCAACTCAATTCGAATACATTCAATCTGACGTATGTTATGAGTAGACTCATGCAGTGCTCTAATAGCTACCATATGGTATTTAATATTTTATCACAAACCCAACAGACTATTCCAGTTTTTGGTTAAGGTACACAGTCTTAAAACAATTAGTTCAAAGTGTAAATTAAAAAGTGAATTTGTGTTTAGTAAAAACCCAAAACTGTGTGAGAATCGTGTTTCAATGAATTGCAATTGTCTGGCTGTTGCCGTTCTGAATGTTCTCCGTATTGGCATTCGTGCTGGTTGCCTGCTGGTTGCCACTGCCATCAAAGTTCAGGGCCTGAGATTGAGCGCCATTCGATTGGGAGCCGGGACCACTCTGTTGATTGGTGTTCGCCGAGATCAACTGGCCGCTGCTGCCATCTTCGGCCAGATTGGAGCCAATGCTGCTGCTGCCGCCATTTTGGGTACCATCGGGATTAATGTTGGCGAAATTGTTGCTGCCAGCCTGCTGATTGAAGCCGGGACCACCCTGTGCTCCACCCGAGCCAAAGGACTGCACCTGACCACGATTACCCTTTCTGTTTGGCTGCTGCTGCGGCTGCTGGAAGCCAAAGTTTGGACGACCAAATTGACGGCCTGGACGTTCGGTATAGTCTCCACCAAAACCATTTTTGAAACCACCATTGAAACCACCAAATCCACCGCCGAAGCCACCACCAAAGTTGTTATAGTTCTGCGGATAACCGAATGGCACGAATTGAGCACGACGCTTGGGACGCAAGTGACGCCGACCAGCGGGTGCAGCATAGGCAATACGTTGCGGGGCCCGACGTTGCCGGGGGAAGCCACCGTATATGGCACCTTGGGTAATAGCATTGCCACCAAAACCACCAGCATTTGCCGATGTCTGTCCATTGCGTGTGCGTCCATAGGGATTCGAATTGGTCACTGTCTCACGCACATTGACTCCGCCGTACTGCTGATTGTTGACATTCGTATTGCTGTTGGATCCAACGCGAGCACCGCGTCCCTGAGCATTGGCACCCACAAATCGTGGCTGAGCTCCATATGCCATAATAATCTTGATGAAATTTTATTGATTTATTAAACACAATTTACTAATTTTTTACACAAAAAAAAATAAAACAAAAAACTTTCGGAGCATGCACCTCAGACGAGTTGAAAACTTACAATGTGTGACATTGGTACGGTAGATAGCTATAACTTTTTGAAATTCAGAGCATCCCCTCCAGTTGGCAGGGTGATCCTCCTTGCAGAAAGCGCAGGTAGCACGTGTGTCTTTAGATTTTGTGCATTCAGCCGAAAAGTGGCCTTCACCGCATTTCACACATCTGGGCTTTTCATGGCAGTTCGCTCGAGTATGGCCGTAGCTAAGGCAGCAAAAGCTTTGTGGAATTTCAGGCTTAGAACGGGGAGCTTCAACAGCAACAACTTCATGGCATAATCGCGTGATTTCAAAGACAGATTTGTTGTTTTTGGCTGGCTCTAACTCAACAAAGAACAAATTGATTGGTTTCTTAGTGTTGCGATCCAACATAACAGCTGAAGACCTCACATTGTGACCAAAATCCGAAAAAGCCAGCGCGATATCTTCCTTGGATGTTCAATTTCATAGTGTCATATTGTGTATGCCGCTTGTACATAAGCGGCTGTGCGGTTACTGACTTTTGTCGTTGCTTTCATTTCTTTCGCCGTTACATTGTTGCCAAGCGCCATCATGGCAAACACAGACGTTGATAGTGCGCGAATTGCAGACAGGTTGACCTTTTTCAAACGCAAAGTGTCTGCATTGTTTGAACGCGCTAAAAATCTCGAAAGTGATTTATCAACAAACAAGCTTAATGATCTAGACCGTGTCGAGCTAGAAGTGCATTTATTACGTATTGAGCAAACTAAATCTACCACTAACGACTAATTATTCAAAAACATCAGTCAAGTGCCCCACCACATTCGACATTTGGGCGCTATGATGACACTCTTAATCAACCCGTGATAGTGGCCAATAGATCGCGTTTGCCCGAGCTCAAGCTGTCTACATTCTCCGATGGCTATACGGAATATGCCAATTTCTACGCAATGTTTGAGTCTGTCGTTGACAAGGATCCCAAATTGACCAACATTGAGAAGCTGCAGCATCTTCGCTCATGTCTGTCTGGCCCTGCGTTGGATGCGATTAGATCGTTGGATTTTATCGGTGCCAATTATCGTGTGGCTCTCGATATTCTTAATAAACGCTTTAGTAACAAACGTATTGTTTTCCAGGCACACATATAGGAGATTCTTGGGCTCAAGAGGGTAGACAACGAGTCGGCGTCACATCTTCGGCAATTCTCTGACAAGGTTAACTCTCATATGCGTGCGTTAAAGACATTGGGCAATTCGGAGCAGATTTCAGGATGTTTTATTGTGCAAACACTCCTTCAGAAATTGGACGTGAAACCCCGAAATAAGTGGGATGACGCTTGCTCCTCGGACAAGGTGCCGACAGCTGATGAGTTCTTTGAGTTTCTGGAAAGGCGATGCCAGAAGCTGGACAGCATACAATATTCGACGTCAGCAAATTCTCATATGGGCAAGTCTAACCAAAATGCTAACCCAAGAAAGGCCTTTGTGGCCGAGACTAGCCAAGGTGGATGTGGTTTCTGTGATGAACGCGGCCACGGAATCTATTCATGCAGTAGATTTGCAAATTTGTCTCCATCTCTGCGCCATAAGGAGGTAAAACAACTGGCTCTATGTTTCAACTGCCTAAAGAAAGGGCATCAAACTCGTTCTTCTGATTCTCAGGCAGTAGGACCAGCAAGCACATCGTCTGCCGCCAGTATTCCCCCGTCGACTACAGCTCACTCTGCTACCTCTCTTGCTGCCCAAGGTCTTCAGTCTGGTGTCGTGCTTTTGGCCACCGCGGTGGTCATGGTGAGAAATAGCGTTGGCTCTTTGGTTCCCTGCAGAGCGTTACTGGACTCTGGTTCTCAGCTGCACATGGTAACTTCTCGTTTCGCACAGAGGCTGCATTTAAAGAAAACCAGATCTTCGGCCGTCGTCACGGGTCTCGGAGACACGAGCGTTTCTACTGACGGATCAGTTGTAAAAATTCCGATGAAGTCGTCCACGTCAGAGTATTCAGCCACATTTGACGCCCTTGTGGCCCCAACTATTACCGACAGTCAGCCTAGCTTCGCAATCGTGACTGTAGGTTTTGAGAAGCATCGTAGCACTTCGTTGTTGTCTACTGGCAGCGCTCATATCAGCGAGGCTGCTCAGCTGGACTTCAGGTTGGATGACTTGGTTCGACGTTTTTGGAAAATTGAGAGTTTGGAAGAGCCCATGGTAAAGGCCAGCAAGGAAAAATTGGAATGCGAGCAGCACTTTGTAAAAAACTTTTCTCGTCTGCCGTCTGGCGAATATATGGTTCGGTTGCCTTTGAAGCCCAGTGCAGAGCTTCTAGGTGACTCCTATGACCAGGCATATCGTCGTTTCCTCAGCATTGAACGTAAATTGGGCCGTCATGCGCATCTAAAGGAGCAGTATTCAGCTTTCATCAAGGAGTTTCTGGATCTGAACCACATGTCGCAAGTTGCCCCTGAGTCCATAGATTGCTGCAAGTATTTTCTTCCTCACCATTGCGTCTTGAAGGAGGACAGCACCACAACAAAGTTGCGTGTGGTGTTTGATGGCTCTGCATCGACCGATTCAGGATACTCTCTTAACGACGTGTTGATGGCCGGCCCAATCATACAGCCAAAGCTGCTTCATATTTTGATTCGTTTTCTCACATATCCTGTAGCGCTAACAGCTGACATTTGTAAGATGTACCGCTGTGTTCGAGTTGCCATGCCTGATAGCTTGTATCAATGCATTCTGTGGAGAGATTCGCCTGCGGATGACATAAAGGTATTCAAATTGGATACTGTGACTTATGGAACCAAATCAGCATCATTTCAATCAGTACGCGCAATGCACCAGTTGGCCATTGATGAGCGTTCTGCTTATCCAATTGGTTCAAAGGCCCTACAACGGGAGTTCTATGTTGACGATTTTATCTCCGGAGCAAACTCAGTGGCAGAAGCCAGGCAAAAGATGGATCAGACTTGCGCTATATTGGCCCGTGGCCAGTTCAAGCTTCGCAAATGGTGTTCGAGTCACGAGAAGGTCCTAGATGGAGTAGCTGCTGAAAACAGAGAACAGTTTTTGAAGTTCGACGATGGCAGCGATGTCACCAAAGCTCTTGGCCTTGTATGGGACCCTGCAGTTGATACGCTGTTGTTTTCTTTGTCTGTTTTAGACTCTATAGTGAAGCCGTCGAGACGCTCAGTTCTGTCTATTGTTGCCCGATTTTATGACCCGCTTGGACTATTAGGCCCAGTCATAACTAAAGCAAAGATTTTTCTTCAGCAGCTCTGCAAGGATCAACTGACTTGGGATGAAAGTTTGCCTGTAGCACGTGACACGGCATGGAAGGAGTTATGCAGTAGTTTCCAGAACATTCCACACGTCTCGTCTCCCAGAGTCGTGCTCATCGCAGATGCTGAGGTGGAGATTCATGGATTTTGCGATGCCAGTTTGGAGGTTTATGGTGCTTGCGTCTATGTGGTCACCAGAGGTCAGACTGTAGACAAGTAGACTCCTGTGCTCCAAGTCGCGAGTTGCGCCTTTGAAGACGTTGTCCGTTCCGAAGTTGGAACTTTGTGGAGCGAAACTATTGGCAAGTCTGATGTATGAAATCAATCGTACCGGAATTTTCTTCAGCCAGTTTTATTGCTGGTGCGATTCTTCAGTAGTTCTATCCTGGATTAGAGATGAGCCTTTCAAATTTAATGTTTTCGTTGCGAACAGAGTGTCTGCAATACAGGAGTTGACCCTTGGCATGCAATGGCATCATGTTCCAACCGACAGGAATCCAGCTGACATCCTTTCTAGGGGCGCACTTCCAGAAGTGTTGGCACAATCCGATCTCTGGTTCCATGGCCCGCCATATCTTGTGGATGGTCGTCCAAGCTGGCCCGCGTCTTGCATTCCCGAAAAGCCTACAATTGAGTTGAGGAAGAGCGCACTCATCGTGACATCTCCACATGCAGACCTCACTCTTGGATGTAAGCACTCAAATTCGTTTGGATCCATGCAGCGCACATTTGGCTATGTCTACAAATTTATCAAGCGAATAAGGAATCCTGTATTAACTGTCTTAGATGTTCATCATGGCACTCGCATTCTTCTGCGTCTTGTGCAAATGACGAACCTTTGGGACGACATGAAAGAGATCCGGTCTCACGGGAATGTGCGAAAGTCAAGCTCCATTGCTGCTTTGGCTCCCTTTTTGGATGAGTGTGGACTGCTTCGTGTTGGTGGACGGCTTTGCAATTCGTCTTTGGATTATGATGGCCAGCATCCCATTATTCTGCCTCAGCGTCATGCAATCACACAAGCACTCATCGTGCAGGTTCATCAAAGGAATCTTCACATCGGACCCCGTGCACTTCTGGCCAAGATTCGACTTCAGTATTGGCCAATTGGCGGATTAAGAACGGTAACCAAGGCGATAAGAGGATGTGTGACGTGATGATGATGATGACCAATGATGGCAAGTCTTCCAAAGGAGCGTCTGGAAGCGGTTCGAGCGTTTACGGTCACTGGAGTCGACTATTGTGGGCCATTTTTCTATCAGTCGGAGGTTCGAACGCGAGCGCTCCTGAAATGCTATGTCAGCGTGTTTATCTGCTTCACAAGCAAGGCAGTGCACCTGAAGCTGGTTAAGGATCTATCGACGGCGGCGTTTCTGAGCGCGTTAAAACGTTTTATTGCTACTCGCGGGAAGCCCAGTCAGATGTGGTCCGGCAATGCAACGAATTTTGTTGGGGCCAAGAACGAGTTACTTGAGCTAAAAACGTTGATGCTAAGCGATTCCCACCTGAAGGCAGTGCAGCAGTTTTGCCTCGCCGATGACATCGATTGGAAGTTCATTCCTCCTCGCTCTCCGCACTTTGGTGGATTATGGGAGGCGGCTGTGAAGTTGGCGAAGCACCATTTTTATCGCTCTGTTTGCCGCTCGGTGTTGCACTTTGATGAACTGCGCACCCTCGTCTGCCAAATCTGTGCAGTTGTTAATTCTCGCCCATTACTTGCACTTTCAGAGAACCCAGCAGGTCTAGATGTCCTGACTCTCCGCATTTACTGTTCGGTGGTCCCCCAAGTCGTATCATCGAGCCTGATCTGACCAAGCTGAACTACAACCGACTAGATGGATGGCAGCGTGTGTCGCAGCTGCAACAGGTGTTCTGGGCACGGTGGCGTGAAGAATACCTGACTCTTCTGCAGCAGCGAACTAAGTGGCGTTCTCCAACGCAATCTTTGTGCGTTAATGACATGGTACTCGTGAAGGACGAAAACCTGCCTACCATGCGCTGGCCGCTTGGCAGGGTGTTGCATCTGGTCCCTGGCAAGGATGGAGTCGCCCGTGTGGCTGATCTGAACACAGCATCTGGTGACATCAGAAGAGCAGTGAACAAGCTGTGTCTGTTGCCGCTAAAGGACAGGCTTCCAACAGGGGGAGTATGTCGGATTCAGCAGCAGCCTAATCCGTTTATTGATATAACTATCGGCACAGCATGAACTAGATGAGCAGGCTTGTCGTGTACTGAAGTAGATGAGCGGTTTGTCGTGAACTGGTTCCAGCTGTGATTGCATACACATACACATACATATACACTTGCATATTTTTCCCGCGTTTTTGCATAGTACATAACTTTAGTTGTTGATCTGGCGAAGCTAATTGTTAAAAGCCACAGCCGCATATTGTGAAGCCAATCTAGCCAAAATAAACGTTGTTGTTGAAATCCAAGTTGTATTCATTCTTGGTAAATAGTACCCGCGTACAATTGTCAAAAAATATTGGCAATTCAACATAGTCCTTTGACAACACAGCGGAAGCCGCTGTCTTCTTTCAACTGCCAAGAGTGTCAAATAAGGTTAGACTTAGTGTTAAGCCATTTACTAAGAGCTCTATATGTCTCAGTTGTCAAACAATTGATTCGTGCGCGGTTATTGGGAAGGTTCTTCCAAGAAAAATTATCGCCACAGATACGAATAATGTCGCGCTTTAACGACGATAATTCGCTAATAATAATTGGCGGAGGCTTGAAAACACGCGGCTGAGAGTCAATTTTGCTAACAGACGGCTCTACAGTGGGCTCAACATTTTCCATATCGCAATCCGAGTCATTAAGAAGCGAGGCAAACCTATTACGTGAAAGAGACTGGGACTTTACCGTCACGCCTTGCTTAATTGACTTCAATTCAGGGAAGTCTTGCGAATAGGAAGAAACAACCAGATTCTTCGGCGAAAATTGCTTGGTAGAGACTCCAATACTACCATTAATAGTATGGTCACTTTCATCCATAGAGGAACCATGGTAAGACAGGCTGCCTTCACCTCCTGATGATGGAGAGTTTAGATTCGGGAGAATCCCAACTTCGGCATTTTCATTAGTGTCAGAGACTTCGGAAAGGACAACCTTCGCATTGTTTTTTTTGGATAATGAAATAGGGGAGCGGTCACCCCTCTTCTTTGCCTTATTAGAATCCACTGACTTTGTTATAATTGGGACCTTAACCACGGACGGAGCCAATTGGGTTATCTCATCATCGCTGGCACTCATAACTGATACGTCCGAAGAAGAGTCCGTGGCATTATAATTGGCAGAAGCAACCATTTCCTGCTTCATACTCTTCACATTGGCCTTCAAAAAGTCCCTCATCCTTGCTTTTGGCATCTTCGAAGAAGCCCCACAGGGGGAAGCCTAAAACAAATAGAATTGTGGAATATGAATCCAAAAAAAAAATCAGAGGACGAAATTTAAAATGAAAAAATGATTTATCGAAATAGGCCTGGAAAAAATTTAATTTTTGGGGCCAAAATTCGACACAAAAAAGTTTAGTCTGTGAAATAAACACGGTGAAAAATCAACACAAAAAAAAAAATTTTAAAATTTTTAGTTTTTTGGGAGCGAGAAAATCCGGTGTGTTCACTTAGAAAGCACAAACGAGACGCTTACATAGCTACCATAGGGTATCGAATATTTTATCACAAACCCAACAGACTATTCCAGTTTTTGGTTAAGGTACACAGTCTTAAAACAATTAGTTCAAAGTGTAAATTAAAAAGTAAATTTGTGTTTAGTAAAAACCCAAAACTGTGTGAGAATCGTGTTTCAATGAATTGCAAGTGCTGGTTGCCTGCTGGTTGCCACTGCCATCAAAGTTCAGGGCCTGAGATTGAGCGCCATTCGATTGGGAGCCGGGACCACTCTGTTGATTGGTGTTCGCCGAGCTCAACTGGCCGCTGCTGCCATCTTCGGCCAGATTGGAGCCAATGCTGCTGCTGCCGCCATTTTGGGTACCATCGGGATTAATGTTGGCGAAATTGTTGCTGCCAGCCTGCTGATTGAAGCCGGGACCACCCTGTGCTCCACCCGAGCCAAAGGACTGCACCTGACCACGATTACCCTTTCTGTTTGGCTGCTGCTGCGGCTGCTGGAAGCCAAAGTTTGGACGACCAAATTGACGGCCTGGACGTTCGGTATAGTCTCCACCAAAACCATTGTTGAAACCACCATTGAAACCACCAAATCCACCGCCGAAGCCACCACCAAAGTTGTTATAGTTCTGCGGATAACCGGATGGCACGAATTGAGCACAGCATAGGCAATACGTTGCGGGGCCCGACGTTGCCGGGGGAAGCACTGCCACCAAAACCACCAGCATTTGCCGATGTCTGTCCATTGCGTGTGCGTTCATAGGCATTCGAATTGGTCACTGTCTCACGCACATTGACTCCGCCGTTCTGCTGATTGTTGACATTCGTATTGCTGTTGGATCCAACGCGAGCACCGCGTCCCTGAGCATTGGCACCCACAAATCGTGGCTGAGCTCCATATGCCATAATAATCTTGATGAAATTTTATTGATTTATTAAACACAATTTACTAATTTTTTACACAAAAAAAAATAAAACAAAAAACTTTCGGAGCATGCACCTCAGACGAGTTGAAAACTTACAATGTGTGGCATTGGTACGGTAGATAGCTATAACTTTTTGAAATTCAGAGCATACCCTCCAGTTGGCAGGGTGATCCTCCTTGCAGAAAGCGCAGGTAGCATGTGTGTCTTTAGATTTTGTGCATTCAGCCGAAAAGTGGCCTTCACCGCATTTCACACATCTGGGCTTTTCATGCCAGTTCGCTCGAGTATGGCCGTAGCTAAGGCAGCGGAAGCATTGTGGAATTTCAGGCTTAGAACGGGGAGCTTCAACAGCAACAACTTCATGGCATAATCGCGTGATTTCAAAGACAGATTTGTTGTTTTTGGCTGGCTCTAACTCAACAAAGAACAAATTGATTGGTTTGTTAGTGTTGCGATCCAACATAACAGCTGAAGACCTCACATTGTGACCAAAATCCGAAAAAGCCAGCGCGATATCTTCCTTGGATGTTCCATGATATAGTCTTTTGACAACACAGCGGAAGCCCCTGTCTTCTTTCAACTGCCAAGAGTGCCAAGTAATGTTAGACTTAGTGTTAAGCCATTTACTAAGAGCTCTATATGTCTCAGTTGTCAAACAATTGATTCGTGCGCGGTTATTGGGAAGGTTCTTCCAAGAAAAATTATCGCCACAGATACGAATAATGTCGCGCTTTAACGACGATAATTCGCTAATAATAATTGGCGGAGGCTTGAAAACACGCGGCTGAGAGTCAATTTTGCTAACAGCTGGCTCTACAGTGGGCTCAACATTTTCCATATCGCAATCCGAGTCATTAAGAAGCGAGGCAAACCTATTGCGTGGAAGAGACTGGGACTTTACCGTCACGCCTTGCTTAATTGACTTCAATTCAGGGAAGTCTTGCGAATAGGAAGAAACAACCAGATTCTTCGGCGAAAATTGCTTGGTAGAGACTCCAATACTACCATTAATAGTATGGTCACTTTCATCCATAGAGGAACCATGGTAAGACTGGCTGCCTTCACCTCCTGATGATGGAGAGTTTAGATTCGAAAGAATCCCAACTTCGACATTTTCATTAGTATCCGAGTCTTCAGAATGGACAACCTTCGCATTCTTTTTTTTGGATAATGAAATAGGGGAGCGGTCACCCCTCTTCTTTGTCTTATTAGAATCCACTGACTTTGTTATAATTGGGACCTTAACCACGGACGGATCCAATTGGGTTATCTCATCATCGCTGGCACTCATAACTGACACGTCCGAAGAAGAGACCGTGGCAACATTATTGGCAGAAGCAACCATATCCTGCATCATATTCACATTGGCCTTCAAGAAGTCCTTCATCCTTGCTTTCGGCATCTTCGAAGAAGCCCCACAGGGGGGAAGCCTAAAACAAATAGAATTGTGGAATATGAATCCGAAAAAAAATCAGAGGACGAAATTAAAATGACACAAAAAAGTTTAGTCTGTGAAATGAACACGGGGAAAAATCAACACAAAAAATTAATTTTAAAATTTTTAGTTTTTTGGGAGCAGTAAAATCCGGTGTGTTCACTTAGAAAGCACAAACGAGACGTTTACATAGCTACCATAGGGTATCGAATATTTTATCACAAACCCAACAGACTATTCCAGTTTTTGGTTAAGGTACACAGTCTTAAAACAATTAGTTCAAAGTGTAAATTAAAAAAGTAAATTTGTGTTTAGTAAAAACCCAAAACTGTGTGAGAATCGTGTTTCAATGAATTGCAATTGTCTGGCTGTTGCCGTTCTGAATGTTCTGCGTATTGGCATTCGTGCTGGTTGCCTGCTGGTTGCCACTGCCATCAAAGTTCAATTCGGTATAGTCTCCACCAAAACCGTTGTTGAAACCACCATTGAGACCACCGAAGCCACCACCAAAGTTGTTATAGTTCTGCGGATAACCGAATGGCACGAATTGAGCACGACGCTTGGGACGCAAGTGACGCCGACCAGCGGGTGCAGCATAGGCAATACGTTGCGGGGCCCGACGTTGCCGGGGGAAGCCACCGTATATGGCACCTTGGGTAATAGCATTGCCACCAAAACCACCAGCATTTGCCGATGTCTGTCCATTGCGTGTGCGTCCATAGGCATTCGAATTGGTCACTGTCTCACGCACATTGACTCCACCGTACTGCTGATTGTTGACATTCGTATTGCTGTTGGATCCAACGCGAGCACCGCGTCCCTGAGCATTGGCACCCACAAATCGTGGCTGAGCTCCATATGCCATAATAATCTTGATGAAATTTTATTGATTTATTAAACACAATTTACTAATTTTTTACACAAAAAAAAATAAAACAAAAAACTTTCGGAGCATGCACCTCAGACGAGTTGAAAACTTACAATGTGTGGCATTGGTACGGTAGATAGCTTTAACTTTTTGAAATTCAGAGCATCCCCTCCAGTTGGCAGGGTGATCCTCCTTGCAGAAAGCGCAGGTAGCACGTGTGTCTTTAGATTTTGTGCATTCAGCCGAAAAGTGGCCTTCACCGCATTTCACACATCTGGGCTTTTCATGGCAGTTCGCTCGAGTATGGCCGTAGCTAAGGCAGCGGAAGCATTGTGGAATTTCAGGCTTAGAAAGGGGAGCTTCAACAGCAACAACTTCATGGCATAATCGCGTGATTTCAAAGACAGATTTGTTGTTTTTGGCTGGCTCTAACTCAACAAAGAACAAATTGATTGGTTTGTTAGTGTTGCGATCCAACATAACAGCTGAAGACCTCACATTGTGACCAAAATCCGAAAAAGCCAGCGCGATATCTTCCTTGGATGTTCCATGATATAGTCTTTTGACAACACAGCGGAAGCCCCTGTCTTCTTTCAACTGCCAAGAGTGCCAAGTAATGTTAGACTTAGTGTTAAGCCATTTACTAAGAGCTCTATATGTCTCAGTTGTCAAACAATTGATTCGTGCGCGGTTATTGGGAAGGTTCTTCCAAGAAAAATTATCGCCACAGATACGAATAATGTCGCGCTTTAACGACGATAATTCGCTAATAATAATTGGCGGAGGCTTGAAAACACGCGGCTGAGAGTCAATTTTGCTAACAGCTGGCTCTACAGTGGGCTCAACATTTTCCATATCGCAATCCGAGTCATTAAGAAGCGAGGCAAACCTATTGCGTGGAAGAGACTGGGACTTTACCGTCACGCCTTGCTTAATTGACTTCAATTCAGGGAAGTCTTGCGAATAGGAAGAAACAACCAGATTCTTCGGCGAAAATTGCTTGGTAGAGACTCCAATACCACCATTAATAGTATGGTCACTTTCATCCATAGAGGAACCATGGTAAGACAGGCTGCCTTCACCTCCTGATGATGGAGAGTTTAGATTCGAGAGAATCCCAACTTCGGCATTTTCATTAGTGTCAGAGACTTCGGAAAGGACAACCTTCGCATTCTTTTTTTTGGATAATGAAATAGGGGAGCGGTCACCCCTCTTCTTTGCCTTATTAGAATCCACTGACTTTGTTATAATTGGGACCTTTACCACGGACGGAGCCAATTGGGTAATCTCATCATCGCTGGCACTCATAACTGATACGTCCGAAGAAGAGTCCGTGGCATTATAATTGGCAGAAGCAACCATTTCCTGCTTTATACTCTTCACATTGGCCTTCAAGAAGTCCCTCATCCTTGCTTTCGGCATCTTCGAAGAAGTTCCACAGGGGGGAAGCCTAAAACAAATAGAATTGTGGAATATAAATCCGAAAAAAAAATCAGAGGACGAAATTTAAAATGAAAAAATGATTTGTCGAAATAGGCCTGGAAAAAATTTAATTTTTGGGGCCAAAATTCGACACAAAAAAGTTTGGTCTGTGAAATGAACACGGGGAAAAGTCAACACAAAAAATTAATTTTAAAATTTTTAGTTTTTTGGGAGCGAGAAAATCCGGTGTGTTCACTTAGAAAGCACAAACGAGACGCTTACATAGCTACCATAGGGTATCGAATATTTTATCACAAACCCAACAGACTGTTCCAGTTTTTGGTTAAGGTACACAGTCTTAAAACAATTAGTTCAAAGTGTAAATTAAAAAGTAAATTTGTGTTTAGTAAAAACCCAAAACTGTGTGAGAATCGTGTTTCAATGAATTGCAATTGTCTGGCTGTTGCCGTTCTGAATGTTCTGCGTATTGGCATTCGTGCTGGTTGCCTGCTGGTTGCCACTGCCATCAAAGTTCAATTCGGTATAGTCTCCACCAAAACCGTTGTTGAAACCACCATTGAGACCACCGAAGCCACCACCAAAGTTGTTATAGTTCTGCGGATAACCGAATGGCACGAATTGAGCACGACGCTTGGGACGCAAGTGACGCCGACCAGCGGGTGCAGCATAGGCAATACGTTGCGGGGCCCGACGTTGCCGGGGGAAGCCACCGTATATGGCACCTTGGGTAATAGCATTGCCACCAAAACCACCAGCATTTGCCGATGTCTGTCCATTGCGTGTGCGTCCATAGGCATTCGAATTGGTCACTGTCTCACGCACATTGATTCCGCCGTACTGCTGATTGTTGACATTCGTATTGCTGTTGGATCCAACGCGAGCACCGCGTCCCAGAGCATTGGCACCCACAAATCGTGGCTGAGCTCCATATGCCATAATAATCTTGATAAAATTTTATTGATTTATTAAACACAATTTACTAATTTTTTACACAAAAAAAAATAAAACAAAAAACTTTCGGAGCATGCACCTCAGACGAGTTGAAAACTTACAATGTGTGGCATTGGTACGGTAGATAGCTTTAACTTTTTGAAATTCAGAGCATCCCCTCCAGTTGGCAGGGTGATCCTCCTTGCAGAAAGCGCAGGTAGCACGTGTGTCTTTAGATTTTGTGCATTCAGCCGAAAAGTGGCCTTCACCGCATTTCACACATCTGGGCTTTTCATGGCAGTTCGCTCGAGTATGGCCGTAGCTAAGGCAGCGGAAGCATTGTGGAATTTCAGGCTTAGAACGGGAAGCTTCAACAGCAACAACTTCATGGCATAATTGCGTGATTTCAAAGATAGATTTGTTGTTTTTGGCTGGCTCTAACTCAACAAAGAACAAATTGATTGGTTTCTTAGTGTTGCGATCCAACATAACAGCTGAAGACCTCACATTGTGACCAAAATCCGAAAAAGCCAGCGCGATATCTTCCTTGGATGTTCCATGATATAGTCCTTTGACAACACAGCGGAAGCCCCTGTCTTCTTTCAACTGCCAAGAGTGCCAAGTAAGGTTAGACTTAGTGTTAAGCCATTTACTAAGAGCTCTATATGTCTCAGTTGTCAAACAATTGATTCGTGCGCGGTTATTGGGAAGGTTCTTCCAAGAAAAATTATCGCCACAGATACGAATAATGTCGCGCTTTAACGACGATAATTCGCTAATAATAATTGGCGGAGGCTTGAAAGCACGCGGCTGAGAGTCAATCTTGCTAACAGCCGGCTCTACAGTGGGCTCAACATTTTCCATATCGCAATCCGAGTCATTAAGAAGCGAGGCAAACCTATTACGTGGAAGAGACTGGGACTTTACCGTCACGCCTTGCTTAATTGACTTCAATTCAGGGAAGTCTTGCGAATAGGAAGAAACAACCAGATTCTTCGGCGAAAATTGCTTGGTAGAGACTCCAATACTACCATTAATAGTATGGTCACTTTCATCCATAGAGGAACCATGGTAAGACTGGCTGCCTTCACCTCCTGATGATGGAGAGTTTAGATTCGAAAGAATCCCAACTTCGACATTTTCATTAGTATCCGAGTCTTCAGAATGGACAACCTTCGCATTCTTTTTTTTGGATAATGAAATAGGGGAGCGGTCACCCCTCTTCTTTGTCTTATTAGAATCCACTGACTTTGTTATAATTGGGACCTTAACCACGGACGGAGCCAATTGGGTTATCTCATCATCGCTGGCACTCATAACTGACACGACCGAAGAAGAGTCCGTGGCAACATTATTGGCAGAAGCAACCATATTCTGCATCATATTCTTCACATTGGCCTTCAAGAAGTCCTTCATCCTTGCTTTCGGCATCTTCGAAGAAGCCCCACATGGGAGAAGCCTAAAACAAATAGAATTGTGGAATATGAATCCGAAAAAAAAATCAGAGTTTATGGCCGTAGCTAAGGCAGCGGAAGCATTGTGGAATTTCAGGCTTAGAACGGGAAGCTTCAACAGCAACAACTTCATGGCATAATTGCGTGATTTCAAAGATAGATTTGTTGTTTTTGGCTGGCTCTAACTCAACAAAGAACAAATTGATTGGTTTCTTAGTGTTGCGATCCAACATAACAGCTGAAGACCTCACATTGTGACCAAAATCCGAAAAAGCCAGCGCGATATCTTCCTTGGATGTTCCATGATATAGTCCTTTGACAACACAGCGGAAGCCCCTGTCTTCTTTCAACTGCCAAGAGTGCCAAGTAAGGTTAGACTTAGTGTTAAGCCATTTACTAAGAGCTCTATATGTCTCAGTTGTCAAACAATTGATTCGTGCGCGGTTATTGGGAAGGTTCTTCCAAGAAAAATTATCGCCACAGATACGAATAATGTCGCGCTTTAACGACGAGAAGTCAGATATATCGCTAATAATAATTGGCGGAGGCTTGAAAACACGCGGCTGAGAGTCAATTTTGCTAACAGCCGGCTCTACAGTGGGCTCAACATTTTCCATATCGCAAACCGAGTCATTAAGAAGCGAGGCAAACCTATTACGTGGAAGAGACTGGGACTTTACCGTCACGCCTTGCTTAATTGACTTCAATTCAGGGAAGTCTTGCGAATAGGAAGAAACAACCAGATTCTTCGGCGAAAATTGCTTGGTAGAGACTCCAATACTACCATTAATAGTATGGTCACTTTCATCCATAGAGGAACCATGGTAAGACTGGCTGCCTTCACCTCCTGATGATGGAGAGTTTAGATTCGAAAGAATCCCAACTTCGACATTTTCATTAGTATCCGAGTCTTCAGAATGGACAACCTTCGCATTCTTTTTTTTGGATAATGAAATAGGGGAGCGGTCACCCCTCTTCTTTGTCTTATTAGAATCCACTGACTTTGTTATAATTGGGACCTTAACCACGGACGGAGCCAATTGGGTTATCTCATCATCGCTGGCACTCATAACTGACACGACCGAAGAAGAGTCCGTGGCAACATTATTGGCAGAAGCAACCATATCCTGCATCATATTCTTCACATTGGCCTTCAAGAAGTCCTTCATCCTTGCTTTCGGCATCTTCGAAGAAGCCCCACAGGGGAGAAGCCTAAAACAAATAGAATTGTGGAATATGAATCCGAAAAAAAAATCAGAGGACGAAATTAAAATGACACAAAAAGTTTAGTCTGTGAAATGAACACGGGGAAAAATCAACACAAAAAATTAATTTTAAAATTTTTAGTTTTTTGGGAGCAGTAAAATCCAGTGTGTTCACTTAGAAAGCACAAACGAGACGCTTACATAGCTACCATAGGGTATCGAATATTTTATCACAAACCCAACAGACTATTCCAGTTTTTGGTTAAGGTACACAGTCTTAAAACAATTAGTTCAAAGTGTAAATTAAAAAGTAAATTTGTGTTTAGTAAAAACCCAAAACTGTGTGAGAATCGTGTTTCAATGAATTGCAATTGTCTGGCTGTTGCCGTTCTGAATGTTCTGCATATTGGCATTCGTGCTGGTTGCCTGCTGGTTGCCACTGCCATCAAAGTTCCGTTCGGTATAGTCTCCACTAAAACCGTTGTTGAAACCACCATTGAGACCACCAAATCCACCGCCGAAGCCACCACCAAAGTTGTTATAGTTCTGCGGATAACCGAATGGCACGAATTGAGCACGACACTTGGGACGCAAGTGACGCCGACCAGCGGGTGCAGCATAGGCAATACGTTGCGGGGCCCGACGTTGCCGACGTTGACATTCGTATTGCTGTTGGATCCAACGCGAGCACCGCGTCCCAGAGCATTGGCACCCACAAATCGTGGCTGAGCTCCATATGCCATAATAATCTTGATGAAATTTTATTGATTTATTAAACACAATTTACTAATTTTTTACACAAAAAAAAATAAAACAAAAAACTTTCGGAGCATGCACCTCAGACGAGTTGAAAACTTACAATGTGTGGCATTGGTACGGTAGATAGCTTTAACTTTTTGAAATTCAGAGCATCCCCTCCAGTTGGCAGGGTGATCCTCCTTGCAGAAAGCGCAGGTAGCACGTGTGTCTTTAAATTTTGTGCATTCAGCCGAAAAGTGGCCTTCACCGCATTTCACACATCTGGGCTTTTCATGGCAGTTCGCTCGAGTATGGCCGTAGCTAAGGCAGCGGAAGCATTGTGGAATTTCAGGCTTAGAAAGGGGAGCTTCAACAGCAACAACTTCATGGCATAATCGCGTGATTTCAAAGACAGATTTGTTGTTTTTGGCTGGCTCTAACTCAACAAAGAACAAATTGATTGGTTTCTTAGTGTTGCGATCCAACATAACAGCTGAAGACCTCACATTGTGACCAAAATCCGAAAAAGCCAGCGCGATATCTTCCTTGGATGTTCCATGATATAGTCTTTTGACAACACAGCGGAAGCCCCTGTCTTCTTTCAACTGCCAAGAGTGCCAAGTAAAGTTAGACTTAGTGTTAAGCCATTTACTAAGAGCTCTATATGTCTCAGTTGTCAAACAATTGATTCGTGCGCGGTTATTGGGAAGGTTCTTCCAAGAAAAATTATCGCCACAGATACGAATAATGTCGCGCTTTAACGACGAGAAGTCAGATATATCGCTAATAACAATTGGCGGAGGCTTGAAAGCACGCGGCTGAGAGTCAATCTTGCTAACAGCCGGCTCTACAGTGGGCTCAACATTTTCCATATCGCAATCCGAGTCATTAAGAAGCGAGGCAAACCTATTACGTGGAAGAGACTGGGACTTTACCGTCACGCCTTGCTTAATTGACTTCAATTCAGGGAAGTCTTGCGAATAGGAAGAAACAACCAGATTCTTCGGCGAAAATTGCTTGGTAGAGACTCCAATACCACCATTAATAGTATGGTCATTTTCATCCATAGAGGAACCATGGTAAGACAGGCTGCCTTCACCTCCTGATGATGGAGAGTTTAGATTCGAGAGAATCCCAAATTCGGCATTTTCATTAGTGTCAGAGACTTCGGAAAGGACAACCTTCGCATTCTTTTTTTTGGATAATGAAATAGGGGAGCGGTCACCCCTCTTCTTTGCCTTATTAGAATCCACTGACTTTGTTATAATTGGGACCTTAACCACGGACGGAGCCATTTGGGTTATCTCATCATCGCTGGCACTCATAGCTGATACGTCCGAAGAAGAGTCCGTGGCATGATAATTGGCAGAAGCAACCATTTCCTGCTTCATACTCTTCACATTGGCCTTCAAAAAGTCCCTCATCCTTGCTTTCGGCATCTTCGAAGAAGTTCCACAGGGGGGAAGCCTAAAACAAATAGAATTCTGGAATATAAATCCGAAAAAAAAATCAGAGGACGAAATTTAAAATGAAAAAATGATTTGTCGAAATAGGCCTGGAAAAAATTTAATTTTTGGGGCCAAAATTCGACACAAAAAAGTTTAATCTGTGAAATGAACACGGGGAAAAGTCAACACAAAAAATTAATTTTAAAATTTTTAGTTTTTTGGGAGCGAGAAAATCCTGTGTGTTCACTTAGAAAGCACAAACGAGACGCTTACATAGCTACCATAGGGTATCGAATATTTTATCACAAACCCAACAGACTATTCCAGTTTTTGGTTAAGGTACACAGTCTTAAAACAATTAGTTCAAAGTGTAAATTAAAAAGTAAATTTGTGTTTAGTAAAAACCCAAAACTGTGTGAGAATCGTGTTTCAATGAATTGCAATTGTCTGGCTGTTGCCGTTCTGAATGTTCTGCGTATTGGCATTCGTGCTGGTTGCCTGCTGGTTGCCACTGCCATCAAAGTTCAATTCGGTATAGTCTCCACCAAAACCGTTGTTGAAACCACCATTGAGACCACCGAAGCCACCACCAAAGTTGTTATAGTTCTGCGGATAACCGAATGGCACGAATTGAGCACGACGCTTGGGACGCAAGTGACGCCGACCAGCGGGTGCAGCATAGGCAATACGTTGCGGGGCCCGACGTTGCCGGGGGAAGCCACCGTATATGACACCTTGGGTAATAGCATTGCCACCAAAACCACCAGCATTTGCCGATGTCTGTCCATTGCGTGTGCGTCCATAGGCATTCGAATTGGTCACTGTCTCACGCACATTGACTCCACCGTACTGCTGATTGTTGACATTCGTATTGCTGTTGGATCCAACGCGAGCACCGCGTCCCTGAGCATTGGCACCCACAAATCGTGGCTGAGCTCCATATGCCATAATAATCTTGATGAAATTTTATTGATTTATTAAACACAATTTACTAATTTTTTACACAAAAAAAAATAAAACAAAAAACTTTCGGAGCATGCACCTCAGACGAGTTGAAAACTTACAATGTGTGGCATTGGTACGGTAGATAGCTTTAACTTTTTGAAATTCAGAGCATCCCCTCCAGTTGGCAGGGTGATCCTCCTTGCAGAAAGCGCAGGTAGCACGTGTGTCTTTAGATTTTGTGCATTCAGCCGAAAAGTGGCCTTCACCGCATTTCACACATCTGGGCTTTTCATGGCAGTTCGCTCGAGTATGGCCGTAGCTAAGGCAGCGGAAGCATTGTGGAATTTCAGGCTTAGAACGGGGAGCTTCAACAGCAACAACTTCATGGCATAATCGCGTGATTTCAAAGACAGATTTGTTGTTTTTGGCTGGCTCTAACTCAACAAAGAACAAATTGCTTGGTTTCTTAGTGTTGCGATCCAACATAACAGCTGAAGACCTCACATTGTGACCAAAATCCGAAAAAGCCAGCGCGATATCTTCCTTGGATGTTCCATGATATAGTCCTTTGACAACACAGCGGAAGCCCCTGTCTTCTTTCAACTGCCAAAAGTGCCAAGTAAGGTTAGACTTAGTGTTAAGCCATTTACTAAGAGCTCTATATGTCTCAGTTGTCAAACAATTGATTCGTGCGCGGTTATTGGGAAGGTTCTTCCAAGAAAAATTATCGCCACAGATACGAATAATGTCGCGCTTTAACGACGAGAAGTCAGATATATCGCTAATAATAATTGGCGGAGGCTTGAAAACACGCGGCTGAGAGTCAATCTTGCTAACACCCGGCTCTACAGTGGGCTCAACATTTTCCATATCGCAATCCGAGTCATTAAGAAGCGAGGCAAACCTATTACGTGAAAGAGACTGGGACTTTACCGTCACGCCTTGCTTAATTGACTTCAATTCAGGGAAGTCTTGCGAATAGGAAGAAACAACCAGATTCTTCGGCGAAAATTGCTTGGTAGAGACTCCAATACTACCATTAATAGTATGGTCACTTTCATCCATAGAGGAACCATGGTAAGACTGGCTGCCTTCACCTCCTGATGATGGAGAGTTTAGATTCGAAAGAATCCCAACTTCGACATTTTCATTAGTATCCGAGTCTTCAGAATGGACAACCTTCGCATTCTTTTTTTTGGATAATGAAATAGGGGAGCGGTCACCCCTCTTCTTGGCCTTATTAGAATCCATCGACTTTGATATAATTGGGGCCTTAACCACGGACGGAGCCAATTGAGGTATCTCATCATCGCTGGCACTCATAACTGACACGTCCGAAGAAGAGTGCGTGGCAACATTATTGGCAGAAGCAACCATTTCCTAAAACAATTAGAATTATGGAATATGAATCCGAATAAAATCAGAGGACGAAATTAATAATGAAAAAATGATTTATCGAAATAGGCCTGGAAAAATTTAATTTGTCACAAAAAAGTTTAGTTTGTAAAATGAACACGATAAAAAATCAAATCAAAAATTATTTGTTAAAATTTTTTAATTTTTGGGAGCGAGGAAATCCGATGTGTTCACTCTGAAAGCACAAACGAGACTGGAGTTCTCCAACAAATACTAAAGAACACCCAGTCTCCCAAAGACAATCGACCCACTTCACCACCCTGCTCTAATATTCTGCCCACCTCCTATGTCCCGACCGCGCCACTACCACTACAAGTGCCAGTACCAGTGCCAGTGCCAGTTTCTATGCCTGTGTCAGTGCCAGTTTCAACACCAATTTCGGTGTCAGTGCCTGTTGCTGTACCAGCTTCTGTCGCGGCTCCCCCCAAACTTGCCAAACACTCCGTAAGCCTATCGCAAATGGCCAATGACAGGCCCCATACTATCTCACAGCCTCTGCCCTATGACTACTTGTCCACCACTGCCATAAACAACAACTATAGTCTGCCAGAGCCAAATCTTCTTTTATCACCGGCTAAAATTACCCCAGAAGAGTTGCCTTCTACTTCTTCGGCAGCAAAAACTGTTGAAAGAAGATTTTCATCTGCTTTTCAGCAGTTCATAGCAACAAACCCACAGAATAATACCCCTGCCAGCACCCAATTGTCCGCTAGTCAGGTTCCCTCTACATATTTTTCGCCTTCTTCACCTACACCGTCAATTGTGTCATTATCCTCAGCATCTCCCCCAATTCCTGTTACCCCATCCCCATTAGTTTCTCCACCAAATTCTGCAACTTTCACACCACCTACTATTTTGCCATCAGCATCCTCTACCTCTGCCCCACTCTCAAGCCAGGCTGCATCAGCTACTTTTTCTGATATTGTCAGACAAAAGCAGCTCGATCAGCCTAAAACACTCACTGCGGAAACGTATCGGCAGCTTTTTCAAAATCGTAAAACGATTAGTGAAGCTCGCCGAAACGATACACGCACCCAAACCCGGTCTCAGTCCACCACTTCACGTTCCGAGCAGCAAGATGCTATTAGAACTCTTAGAAATCGCAAGATTTCCATCACGAATACAAGTGATATAGAGTCTAGTTCATCATCCTCAAGTGCAATGGAAACAGACTCAGATTCTGATGTAGAATATGTCGTTCCCTCACCCGACAAAAACCAGGACCCTCCTTTTACCCTTGTCCAATCAAAGAAAAGGAAAGCTCCCACTCAGGCCCCACCCTCTAAAAAGAAAACTAAAAATAATAACACCAATACCCACCCTCAAACCACTAACACTGTTCACGACCCTAAACCGCCACAAATCTGGGTAAAGTTCATTGGGAACTTTGACCATAATCATATAAATCGCGGTTCCTACACCATTAAATTGGGTGTCCCGAATATGATTAGATTTAGCCCACATACTTCGGACACGTATCGTGCACTGGTCAGTTTGTTTGATAGAAACAAAACTGAATACCACACGTACCAAGTCCACACTGAACGCTCAATGCGTATTGCCATTCGTGGCATATATGGCTCAACGCCAACAGACCGAATTCAGTCTGAACTAGTTAGTTTAGGCTTCGCTGTCCGGTCTGTCTTTCACCCGATTTTTAAAAATAATCGCGGTCCAGGCATTTATTCGCCAAATCTGTTCTTTGTAGAACTTGACCCAAATGCACAAAATAATTCAAAAATATTTGAATTATCTACCCTGTGCAATTTTTCAATTCGCGTCGAATGGCGCAATAACAACAATCCGATGGTTCAGTGCCATCGCTGTCAAAATTTTAACCACACTGCCGGATATTGTAAGCGATCTCCGGTATGTGTTAAATGCGGTGAGTCCCATTTGACACAAACGTGTCTAAAACCTGTGAATACGCCTGCTAAATGCGGCAATTGCCAGGGAGATCATCCAGCCAATTATAAACGTTGTTCGTTTTACCAAAAACTGGTCAACAATAAAGTTGAAACAGCAACTCCACCTTCAAGCCAGCCTTTACCTTCAAGCCCACCCAGCCCACCTTCACGCCTACCCACAAACACTCCTAAAGTGGCCCCAAAACTGCCTACTCGCCCTCAGAAATTCCCAAAAATCCATCAGGATTTGAAAAATATTCACGCCCAGCCCACCAAGAAGCCCAAAAAAGCGCCAACAAATGGCCCAAAATCTTCTCGCCAACAGAATGGCCGCTTCCGTCCACTCCCAGTCCAAGTACGCCAAGTACAGCCCACTTTCATACCACTTCCCCAGTCTACTACCCAGCAAAACGGTGAGCTTGAGAAGCTCATCGAATTCGCTGCAGACTCTTCTCTTCCCGGCATAAATGCGGCTGGGCAATTCAACTCTTTCCAATTAATAATCAGTCTGTTTCAGAAACGTTCTGACATTCTGGGCGAACTGCAAAACCAGTTGCGCATTTTAAATGCACGCCTTTCCCCTTCAACAGCAAATGTACAAGAGACAAACAGTGTCTCTAACATCCCTGCTGCAAATAATATTTCTTCAACTGCTGCTACTAGTTCTAGCGCAGTTAATACTTCCCGTCAAAAAAATGCTTAATGAACAGCTTACGTCTAAGCATTTGGAATGCCAATGGCATCGCGAAGCGTTCAGATGAGCTTTATCACTACTTAATGTTCAACCATATTGACATTATGTTGATAAGTGAAACTCACCTAACTCACAATACGAATTTTAGTGTCCCTGGCTACGATCTTATTGTAGCAAATAACCCGAATCGCAGATTGCATATTGGCGGATCTGCGATATTAATCTCCAAATCTATCCCAAATCAGCCCCTTCCTCCAATCCGTATGAGTTCTGTGCAAGCAGCTCGTACTTCCATTTCCACAGACCTTGGCCCGGTTAGCATTGTTGCCTGCTACTGGCCTCCTGGTCAAAAACATATTGTCACAAAGGCAACTTATGACAACTTCCTTCAGGAAATAGGCCCCAATTGTATAATAGGTGGTTATTGGAATGCCAAGGATGAGCTATGGGGTAATCACCGTAGCTGTCCTCGTGGTAGAATCCTTTCCAAATTATACTTGCATCCCCGAGTTTAAATGTGCTCACATCAGCCGAGCCAACTCACTTTCCCTCAAACAGTAACATTCCGTCTGTTATTGACTTCGCCATTGCACATGGCACTAATCCTCAAAGATTCTCGGTACGTAGAGTTATGGACTTGTCCAGTGATCACGTACCGATTATCATAGAATTCTCAGTTTCGACACATTTTTACAATTTCTCTCAAAATCACCGCCTCCTTACCAAAAAATCAAATTTAAAAGTATTCCGTCGCCAACTTGACGAGAATATTCATTTAAATTTTGATATTAATTCGAGTGAAGATGCTGACGATATGGTTAGCATTTTCACTCAAAAAATCTACGATGCTGCTAATGCTGCATCTCGGCACTCTCATGCCCCCACATCACACTCTCATGCCTACCCAAATACCCACTCTCATGCCTACCCATCTACTCATTTTCATGCCTCTTCATCGACCCACTCTCATGCCTCATCAGTTCCCCACTCTCATGCCTCCACATCTACTTTTATGTCCCGTCAGCCTCCAGATTTGTCTCGTCCCCCTGTGAGAGCTGAAATTTTCAAATTAATACGCCTCAAGCGTAGACTGCGAAAACGATACCAGAGAACTCGGCAATTTGACCATCGCTTGGCTTGGCAACAAGTCAGTCGTCAATTGTCTGATGTCATTCAGAAATCTCGTTCGGAGCATTTCCATAACATTCTCTCCAATGCCGATCCGAATAAAAAAGGCGGCTTTAACTTATGGCGAGCTTGTAAGTGGCTGAAAGAGCAGCCCCACAAGCATACACCAGTTCGCAATCAACAGGGCGACTGGTGTAAAACTGTCAACGAACAAGTCGAAGCTTTTGCTGAAGAACTTGAAAATCGTTTCAAGCCATACAATATCAGTCCCCCTGAGCATGTTCAAATGGTACAAACATCACTGAACAATGCTCAAATTACCCCAAATATCTCCATTAGGCATACTTCTCCAACCGAAATAATTTCTCTAATCAAGGAATTATCAGTAAACAAGGCCCCTGGAAATGACAGAATTGACAATTTTGTCATAAAATCTCTCCCAAATCGGGCAATACTGTTTCTCACCCACCTTTTCAATTGCCTTCTTCGCCTTCGGCACTTTCCCCAGCCATGGAAATGTGCCAATATTTCCATGATCCACAAAGGGGGTGGCAACTCGTTGTCTGAAATTCGCAACTATCGACCGATTAGCCTTCTGCCTTCGCTTTCTAAACTATTCGAAAGAATAATTTACACCCGTCTTAACGACGAAGCTGTGGATAAAAATCTTATCCCATCCCATCAATTTGGTTTTCGTGAAAGCCATAGCACTATACAGCAAATACACCGTATTGTTCACCATATTAATTATGGCTTTGAAAACGGTCGTAATACATCAGCTGTCTTTATTGATATTCAGCAAGCTTTTGATCGTGTTTGGCATGATGGTTTGCTTTACAAATTATTAAATAATTTGTCAAATCCATTGTTCCACATTATCAAATCTTTCCTCTCAAATCGCTCCTTTGTCGTCAAATATAGAAGTATACTTTCCAGCAAAAGGCCTATCTTAGCTGGTGTACCACGGGGCAGTGTATTGGCACCACTGCTCTATAATATCTTTACGTACGACATGCCTCAGACTGAAAACACCCAAAACTTTAAGAAAAACACTCTTACTGCCACATATGCTGATGATACTGCATTTTTGGTGAGTGGCTTTGTGCCACACTCAACCAATATAATGCAGTTTCATCTTGATAGATTCCATGAATGGGCCACTTCATGGAACATCAAAGCAAATGGCTTGAAATCAAAACATGTAGTTTTCACACTACAAAATCGTTCTGACTGCAAAGTCAGTATTCCCAACGCCAACTTTGTTAAATATCTTGGCTTAACTTTAGACAGAAAGTTGCTTTGGTCTAGGCATATTCACCTGACCCAACAATCAGTCAAAACTAAGCTCAAAAAATATCATTGGCTCCTCAATCCCCGTTCTCGTCTCTCACTTTCCAACAAGTTATTGATCTACAAGCAAATAATTGCCCCTGGTTGGCAATATGGCATAGAACTGTGCGGTTGTGCATCAGACACTCATATCCGTAAGTTACAATCATGCCAGTCTCAAGCTCTTCGACTAATTCTTAGTCCACCCTATTACGTCAGCAATAAGACGTTACATATCGACCTCAAAGTATCTAGTGTATGGGAAGAGATAAATTCCCATGCAAATAGATACTTTGCCAGACTGTACGCTCACAAAAACAGACAGACGTACAAACTTCTACACACCACTGGTCGGCATCTGAAGCGGATCTGGCCAATCGAGCTTCGCAATAGGAAACCGCCGGATAGGGCATTCTAGTCCGGATATACCACACCTGAAACATCGGCACCCATCACCATCATCAAACACTACTGGCTCACCATCGTTCATCACCCAGGAGTACCACTCTCATCACCAACTGGCCTCCAAACTGGACTACAAGGCTAAGTTTCCTTACATTTTACACTTTTGTATATGCACTTGCATATGCAAACATTTCTCTTTTTCTTCTTTTCTTTTCAGATCTCGAGCAATCGGGATCTACTATACTTTCAGCACGATGGCTTTTATTATTGGCCATCTTTCCCCATCTTTAACACTTTGCATCCCCGGTCTGGTACCAATTCTACCAACTGTTTCCCACTTCATCATCCCGCTTTCTTCAACTTTCCTGGTTCAGCTACAGAGAGGGCTGAATCGCATCAGAATTCATCGGACCTGCGCAATCTGGACATTGGGCTACAGGCAGGATCTGATGACAAATTGCCCCAACCCCGTGGCTCTCTGAATCCCCACACAATTGCAAACCTGCTGGCTAGAAACGCAGTATAATAGCGTCGGAGCTGCACCCACTCACCAATAACTATATGTAAAATTCCCAATGTATATAGTTATTGACAATAAATAATAAATCTTAGGTTGCTGTCACCCAGCGTGACTCAACATAAATAAGAAAAAAAGGTTATGTCTGCGACATAACTGAAATAAGAAAAAATCGTCTTCTGAACTCAACGGCGTTTTACCGTCGGCAACTCAAACTGTGCCAACCGCCTCAATTTCAATCCCCTTACCAAACCCTGTCCCACCATCAAACAATACTATAGTAGACATTGCAAACTCACCGACAAACAATTCCATCACTACTGATATCTGCACCAATATTATTAATCCTTCCAACGCAAACTGCACTGATAATTTAAACTCTCAAACCGTCCCCCAATCATACAATTTTAACTTCTCAATATCACGTCAATCATCTGATTCAATCAATCCATTGACACCAAACTCATTACTTTCGGCTTCCACCTCTTCATCATCATCAATTTCATACCCAAAACCTCAAAATTCAATAAATGAATTATTAAAAAACAATAATCAAACTGCTTCTTCTTTCAAGCAACTTTTCCCTAATACTGCGTCAGCTCGAGATGCACGTCGTAATAATTCACGCTTGCAAACTCGTTTTAACTCCTCAAATTCGCGATCAGAACGGTTAGACGCTAGACGTCAAACCAAGCAACTTAACGATTTGATAACTAGAATGGATACAGACTCCGGTTCTGGCTCTGATTCAGATCTATGCATCGTATCATCCCCAAATAGCAATGCTACCATTGGCTTATCGCCCACAATCCCAGCCACACCAGTCACCCGTACAAATGCCACACTTGGTATTCCGACGCCCCTAATAATGTCACAACAAACACTAGTTCTACACAACAACATGAACCAAATAATAGAGCCACTGTCCCTAAAACACCTCAAATTTGGTTAAATTAATCAAGCAATTTCGAACAATTGACAATAAAAATTAACAAAATAGTCAAATATAATTCCTACGTAATCAAAATTGGAGGCCCCAATTTAATATGTTTCAACCCAGATTCCTCAGATACCTATAGAGCATTGGTCAATTTTTTCAATAGTGAAAATCTTGAATACCACACATACCAGCCCCGCGTTGAACGTTCTATTCGGATTGCCATACGTGGTATCCACTTTTCAACCTCAACCGATCGCATCAAAAGCGAATTAATTAAACTAGGATTCCCAATTCGAAGTGTCTTTCATCCGACCTTAAAAAACCATCATGGCCCTGGCATTCACAATCCCAATCTGCATTTTATTGAATTAGATCCATCCGCCACAAATAATTCAAAAATATTTGAATTAAAAATGTTATGCCAGTATGCCATTCGTGTCGAATGGCGGCATAACAACAATGATTCACTTGTGCAATGTATGCGTTGTCAAAAATTCAACCATACTGCGAATTATTGCCATCGCACACCTGTCTGTGTCAGGTGCGGGTTAAATCACCTAACCCAAACATGCACCAAATCCAGAGCTACCCCAGCAGTTTGTGGAAACTGCAAAGGGCATCATCCGGCTAATTACAAATTATGTCCGTATTATCAAAAATTTATAAATAACAAATCAGCTTCTCTCAATAACAATAATAATAACAACGCTAACAATAATTCACCACCAAATCAACGCCGTCAAATAGTAAATAATCAGCCCCAGCGTCAGCATCAACCTCAACAACAGCAAATAACCACAGCCACTCAACACACCCGCCCCCTCCAACAACAAACCCAGTTGCATCAACAATCCCAAAACAAAAAACAAAATCCCAGAAACCAAACTAAAAATAATAACAATAATACCGATCTACAGAAACTTCTTGAGTTAGCTAATCGTTTTGATACCAATAACAATAACAATACATCTACATTCTCTACAGAAACTCAATTTTCACCATCCTTTAATGCGTACCCCCTATTTTGCCGCCTTTTTAAGACTCACTCAGACTTGATTGGTGAAATTCACCAACATATTCGTGAAATCCATAATATTCTTACCCCCCAATACAATTTCCCAACCCCCTCAATGGTCCCAGCCCCAGCTTCAGTCCCAATTAATTCTAACATTCCCACTACATATGCCTCGGTAGCAGCCAAAGCTTCGCCTGTTGCTCATGCTACCCACATGGCCACATCTCGTCATAACAATATCGAATGAATTGTCTCCGCATAAGTATTTGGAATGCAAATGGCATTTCCAGGCGTTGCGATGAGCTAATACAATATCTTGCCCATAATCACATAGATATAATGCTCATTAGCGAGACACATCTAAACCATAACTCGTTCATTAATATTCCCGGTCATAACATTATTGCTGCCATATCCCCAAAACGCAGACTGCACATTGGTGGTGCAGCAATAATAGTTTCCAAATCCCTATCCTATCAACCATTGCCCCCGATATTAGAAAGTTACGTACAATCAGCAAGCAACTCAATTCAGACAGATTTAGGCTCAATTAAAATTGCTGCATGCTACTGGCCGCCCGGCCATAAGCATGTAGTTACCAACACCATCTTTGAAAATTTCCTAAATCGAATCGGCCCCAATTGCCTAATCGGTGGCGATTGGAACGCCAAAGATCGCCTCTGGGGAAACCTTCGTAGTTGTCCAAGAGGCAAAATTATTTCAAATAAAATCTTATCATCTCCCCAATATAACGTCTTAACTACAGCCGAACCTACACATTTCCCAAATAACAGCAATAGCCCATCTGTAATCGACTTTGCCATCACAAATAATATATCCCCTCAGCGATTAAAAATCTATCGAAAAAAGGAATTATCTAGTAATCACATTCCCCTTATCGTTGAATTTTCTGTCTCATCCCATTTTATATCTCAAAATAGTCATCGTCTCCTTACCCGTCACTCAAATTTGAAACAATTTCAAAGGCATCTCAATGATAACATACATTTAAATGTCGATATCACATCAATTTCTGATGCTGATGACATTATAAATGTATTTATCAACAAAATCAACGATGCAGCTAATTTCGCCTCAAATCCAACATCAAATCATTCATCTCATAATCCTCGTCCACCATTTGATCTCTCACGTCCCCCCATCGGGGCTGATATCAAAGAATTAATTCGCTCAAAGCGCAAACTTCGCAAGCGCTACACCCGTACTAGGCAATTTGAGCATAAATTGGCATGGCAACAGGCTAGTCGTCAGCTTTCCCAAAAGCTACAACAATCACGTTCAGACCACTTTAATAATATACTTTCAAATGCCGATCCTTCAAAAAAGGGCGGTTTTAATTTATGGCGTGCATGTAAAGGGCTTAAACAACAGCCCCACATGCATACTCCCGTACGCAATCAGGCCGGCAACTGGTGTCAAACTGTTAATGAACAGGTTGAAGCCTTTGCCGATGAGCTTGAATCCGTTCATTGCTCAGCAATTCTGATACACCAAATCCGAATGCTGGCAATCAAAGCTCCACAATTAGGCACGTCACGCTAGCCGAGATGAAAACAGCTATTAAATTGCTTCAGTCTAACAAAGCCCCTGGCTATGATAAAATAGACAATTTTGTAATAAAAAATCTTCCCCATCGAGCCATTATGTTTCTCGTTAATCTTTTTAACGTTCTTTTACGCCTTCGCTATTTCCCCAATCATGGAAACACGCTATGGTTTCCATGATTCCCAAAGGCAGTGCCAAATCGCTGTCAGAATTGACAAGCTACAGGCCAATCAGCCTACTGCCATCAATATCCAAGCTCTTCGAGAAAATCATTTACGACCGTCTAATGATCGAAGTTGAAAATATTTCATTAATTCCTGACCATCAATTCGGTTTTCGCAAAGGTCACAGTACCATTCAGCAAATCCACCGAATAGTTCAACATGTCAATGTCAATTTCGAAAATGGCTGTAGCACATCGGCGGTCTTTATCGATGTTGCTCAGGCCTTTGACCGTGTTTGGCATGATGGTCTGCACTTCAAACTGTACAACAATATATCCTTCCCCTTGTTTACAATTTTGAAATCATTCCTCTCAAACAGCTCATTCTCAGTTAAAGATCGTGGCATAGTATCCACAACCCGACCTATACTAGCAGGTGTTCCCCAGGGAAGCGTCTTGGCTCCCCTGCTATACATTTACACCCATGATATGCCAACGGTTGCAAGCTCATTACGTTTCAATGAAAAAAACTTGACAGCCATTTAGGCAGATGATACTGCATTTCTGGTTAGCGGCTCCATACCATTCATTATGAAAGATATGCAGCTACACCTAAACAAATTCCAATTATGGGCCAATAATTGGAATATTAAAATTAATGGCAAGAAATCAAAACACCTTATCTTCTCTCTGGCAAACCGCCTCATTTGGCCTGATGTTATGCTTAACAATTCAAAAATCCCCTTAGTAAACTCAGTTAAGTATCTTGGTCTTCACCTTGATAGAAAACTACTATGGTCTCGACATATTCATGTTACACAACATTCCGTCAATTCCAAAGTACGTAAATATCACTGGCTTCTCAATAATAGGTCTCGCTTATCTAACTCAAACAAAATGCTTATATATAAGCAAAAAATCGCTCCATCCTGGCAATATGGTATCGAACTGTACGGTTGTGCAGCAGATACACATATTCGCAAAATTCAGGTTGCCCAATCAAAAGCCCTTCGCCTCATTCACAGTCCCCCATACTATGTGAGCAATAGACAAATTCATACTGATCTCAATACACACTCTGTATGGGATCAGTTGAATGTTCATGCCTCCAGATATTGGAATCCCATTGATTCTCACCCAAATCCACTAATTAAACCCCTTAAAAGATTCTGTGCTAGACATCTGAAACGCATTTGGCCATGTGAGCTCAAACAGCGTTCAGCACCCACTAACCCCTTCTAAATTATACTAACCATTATATTAAATTCTCATATAAAACATTAATACACTTCTCTTCTCATTACAGATCACATTCCATCCCCCCTGGCCTGTGTTAATCATTGGACCAAGGAAGACGCAACCACCTCAATACACCTGGCACTTTTCTGGACTCCTCTGGAAAACCAATCACACACAAACTCCCCCTGGCTTTATCAACAACACACACACAAAAGCTCTCTGTATCCAATTCCATTTCTCTTTTTATATTTTTTGATAACTTCATTAATTCCCTACTACTACTCTTTTATTTACAGATACACCCCGTTAGACAGCCTACACCATACCCTCACACCTGCCACTCTTGGAGCAACAACCATGGCACATCTCCGATCATCATCTCTCAACATCCATCTCCACCACACCTACTGGCTTAAGGCGCTCCAATTGCTTCATGCGCTGAAGCTGTATACTCTAAGTTATCGCTAAGTTTAATATTAAGTACCAATGTTAGTTCTAATAATTAGCCTATTAGTTTTAATTAATATGTTAGCGATACGATTAGACAATAAATCTTAGGTTATGTCTGCGACATAACTGAAATAAGAAAAAAAATAAACTATTTTTAATGTTAAATTTTAATGTTTTTTCTTAAATAATGTACATAATTTAAGTTTTAATTTTAATAAACTATTTTTAATGAAAAATGAATAAATATACATTTTTTAATATTGAACCTAAATCTACTCTGCGTTTTCAATGACTTATGCTTTTCAGTATTTATATATTTTTATTAATTTCAGATGGGATAATAGTACTTGGGTTTAGAATATTTAGATAATTTTTAGTGGATATTGAATAAATACCCATAATTTTCTAGTTATTTTAATATTTTTTAGAAAATGTCATGTATTTTTTGTCAAAAAATGGGCATAATTGATAAGAGTATCAAATGATAACATATTTTCAAATTTTAACGAATTTTAGTATTGAGTAACAATAAAATTCCATTTTCAGTGTAGAATAGGGTATACAAGTTCAGGTAGTGCTGGAAAAGGTATACAAATTTCAAATTTAACTGCCTTTCGTGTATTACCTAACACTAAGGGTATATGTACTGGATATTGGTCGTGGGAATGGATATCAAGTGCACAAACCGGAACATGTGTCCAGGATATTGACCTGTTGTCATAGCAACCCCTTTCTGGGATAGGTGCCTGTTATTTGGCGAACGTGACAACATGCACATGCAAATTTAAAAAGTGTGCCAGTGTGGGTGGGATTTTTGCCTCATTAACCCTTTTTTCCGTCTGTCCGCTCTGATTCCGTTAGGTCAAGAGTTTTATGACCTGGTTATACCAATTAATGACCTTTTGTCCCTTTTTTATGATTGGCGACCCATTGGAAATGTCCGGCGACTCTTTTTTATTATTGGAAATGTCAGGCGACCCCTTTTTTTATTATTATTAGGTAATTCCATTGATCGGGCGGTCAATGGCGGACAAAGCGAGGTTTCATTAAGTTTGACGTTTGTAAGTTCAATCGTTGAATCGATCGTGTGATGTTCAAAATCGTAATAGCGTGCTCGTGGTCAAAAAACAATAAGTTGTGAAAAGTCTGTGAAAGTATCAGTATCAGTAAATATTTAGTTGTGCTATAATATAGTATTGAAAATACTTGTGATTCATGCTATGTGTATAAGCATATGAAGAATTATTTAAACAAATTGTGTTGAAAGCACTTGTGCATTAACAAACAATTAATGTGTATGTGTCGTATGGCATATGCCAATTAATATATATTGAACTCGAACACTTTGTGAAACAGTCGAATGTGCAACAAATAAATCATTTGCCATTACATACAAGGATAATCTGGAATACACAAAACACTTACGTTTTGTGTTGGGTATCTATATCGAACATTTTATTTAAATATTCGCCCCTAAATAACTCAGCTAATTTACCCATATACACCTTAAGCCCCTGTCAAACACTTAGAATCATTTTAATTTTTTCATATAATATTCTATCCGTCAAACACTTAGAATAATTTCTCAATTATTTTGTTCTGCCAAAAAACACTTAGAATAATTTTTTCTACTTGCCAAAACACTTACAATATTTCATTCTTTTTGCCAAAAAACACTTGGAATAATTTGTGCTACTCGTACTATAGTACTACATTTATTTTCATTAAAAAGTAAGCATTATGCCTAAAAAGAAGGCAAAGATACGCTCTCAGGGGCCAAATACTGCCACCAAAACCGAATCAAGTGTTAGCTCACTTTCGGACGCCTCTACGGAAACACCAATTAGAAAGCTGTCTCCAATAAATAAACTCGCCATTAATAAGTTAATTTAACTCTTATCGAATAGCGAATCTGATGACGATGTAAATCTCATCATCGATATTGTGAACAATTCTCAATCACCCAAACCTTCCACTAATACCAGACCAAAAACTCCCTCTACCATTACTGAAAAATCGAATACTAATATCATTGCTACTCCTTCTTTATCAGTTGAGCAATCAACTGAATTTGTTACAACGATACGACACTCAAATGTCGAAAATTCTCCTACTCAGGAAGAAACTTCGACATATTTTTCGTCTTCTGAACTCAACGACGTATTACCGTCGGCAACTCAAACTGTGCCAACCGCCTTCAACCCCCTTACCAAACCCTGACCCACCATCAAACAATACTATAGTAGACATTGCAAACTCACCGACAAACAATTCCATCACTACTAATATCTGCACCAATATTATTAACCCTGCCAACGCAAACTGCACTGATAATTTAAACTCTCAAACCGTTCCCCAATCAAACAATTTTAACTTCTCAATATCACGTCAATCATCTGATTCAATCAATCCATTGACACCAAACTCATTATTTTCGGCTTCCACCTCTTCATCATCATCAATTTCATACCCAAAACCTCAAAATTCAATAAATGAATTATTAAAAAACAATAATCAAACTGCTTCTACTTTCAAGCAACTTTTCCCTAATACTGCCTCAGCTCGAGATGCACGTCGTAATAATTCACGCTTGCAAACGCGTTTTAACTCCTCAAATTCGCGATCAGAACGGTTAGACGCTAGACGTCAAACCAAGCAACTTAACGATTTGATAACTAGAATGGATACAGACTCCGGTTCTGGCTCTGATTCAGATCTATGCATCGTATCATCCCCAAATAGCAATGCTACCATTGGCTTATCGCCCACAATCCCAGCCACACCAGTCACCCGTACAAATTCCACACTTGGTATTCCGACGCCCCTAATAATGTCACAACAAACACTAGTTCTACACAACAACATGAACCAAATAATAGAGCCACTGTCCCTAAAACACCTCAAATTTGGTTAAATTAATCAAGCAATTTCGAACAATTGACAATAAAAATTAACAAAATAGTCAAATATAATTCCTACGTAATCAAAATTGGAGGCCCCAATTTAATATGTTTCAACCCAGATTCCTCAGATACCTATAGAGCATTGGTCAATTTTTTCAATAGTGAAAATCTTGAATACCACACATACCAGCCCCGCGTTGAACGTTCTATTCGGATTGCCATACGTGGTATCCACTTTTCAACCTCAACCGATCGCATCAAAAGCGAATTAATTAAACTAGGATTCCCAATTCGAAGTGTCTTTCATCCGACCTTAAAAAACCATCATGGCCCTGGCATTCACAATCCCAATCTGCATTTTATTGAATTAGATCCATCCGCCACAAATAATTCAAAAATATTTGAATTAAAAATGTTATGCCAGTATGCCATTCGTGTCGAATGGCGGCATAACAACAATGATTCACTTGTGCAATGTATGCGTTGTCAAAAATTCAACCATACTGCGAATTATTGCCATCGCACACCTGTCTGTGTCAGGTGCGGGTTAAATCACCTAACCCAAACATGCACCAAATCCAGAGCTACCCCAGCAGTTTGTGGAAACTGCAAAGGGCATCATCCGGCTAATTACAAATTATGTCCGTATTATCAAAAATTTATAAATAACAAATCAGCTTCTCTCAATAACAATAATAATAACAACGCTAACAATAATTCACCACCAAATCAACGCCGTCAAATAGTAAATAATCAGCCCCAGCGTCAGCATCAACCTCAACAACAGCAAATAACCACAGCCACTCAACACACCCGCCCCCTCCAACAACAAACCCAGTTGCATCAACAATCCCAAAACAAAAAACAAAATCCCAGAAACCAAACTAAAAATAATAACAATAATACCGATCTACAGAAACTTCTTGAGTTAGCTAATCGTTTTGATACCAATAACAATAACAATACATCTACATTCTCTACAGAAACTCAATTTTCACCATCCTTTAATGCGTACCCCCTATTTTGCCGCCTTTTTAAGACTCACTCAGACTTGATTGGTGAAATTCACCAACATATTCGTGAAATCCATAATATTCTTACCCCCCAATACAATTTCCCAACCCCCTCAATGGTCCCAGCCCCAGCTTCAGTCCCAATTAATTCTAACATTCCCACTACATATGCCTCGGTAGCAGCCAAAGCTTCGCCTGTTGCTCATGCTACCCACATGGCCACATCTCGTCATAACAATATCGAATGAATTGTCTCCGCATAAGTATTTGGAATGCAAATGGCATTTCCAGGCGTTGCGATGAGCTAATACAATATCTTGCCCATAATCACATAGATATAATGCTCATTAGCGAGACACATCTAAACCATAACTCGTTCATTAATATTCCCGGTCATAACATTATTGCTGCCATATCCCCAAAACGCAGACTGCACATTGGTGGTGCAGCAATAATAGTTTCCAAATCCCTATCCTATCAACCATTGCCCCCGATATTAGAAAGTTACGTACAATCAGCAAGCATCTCAATTCAGACAGATTTAGGCTCAATTAAAATTGCTGCATGCTACTGGCCGCCCGGCCATAAGCATGTAGTTACCAACACCATCTTTGAAAATTTCCTAAATCGAATCGGCCCCAATTGCCTAATCGGTGGCGATTGGAACGCCAAAGATCGCCTCTGGGGAAACCTTCGTAGTTGTCCAAGAGGCAAAATTATTTCAAATAAAATCTTATCATCTCCCCAATATAACGTCTTAACTACAGCCGAACCTACACATTTCCCAAATAACAGCAATAGCCCATCTGTAATCGACTTTGCCATCACAAATAATATATCCCCTCAGCGATTAAAAATCTATCGAAAAAAGGAATTATCTAGTAATCACATTCCCCTTATCGTTGAATTTTCTGTCTCATCCCATTTTATATCTCCAAAAAATTGTCATCGTCTCCTTACCCGTCACTCAAATTTGAAACAATTTCAAAGGCATCTCAATGATAACATACATTTAAATGTCGATATCGATCGATCAATTTCTGATGCTGATGACATTATAAATGTATTTATCAACAAAATCAACGATGCAGCTAATTTCGCCTCAAATCCAACATCAAATCATTCGTCTCATAATCCTCGTCCACCATTTGATCTCTCACGTCCCCCCATCGGGGCTGATATCAAAGAATTAATTCGCTCAAAGCGCAAACTTCGCAAGCGCTACACCCGTACTAGGCAATTTGAGCATAAATTGGCATGGCAACAGGCTAGTCGTCAGCTTTCCCAAAAGCTACAACAATCACGTTCAGACCACTTTAATAATATACTTTCAAATGCCGATCCTTCAAAAAAGGGCGGTTTTATTTCATGGCGTGCATGTAAAGGGCTTAAACAACAGCCCCACATGCATACTCCCGTACGCAATCAGGCCGGCAACTGGTGTCAAACTGTTAATAAACAGGTTGACGCCTTTGCCGATGAGCTTGAATCTAGATTCAAGCCATTCGACTTCAATCCCCCAAATCACATTCAGCTTGTCCGTTCATTGCTCAGCAATTCTGATACACCAAATCCGAATGCTGGCAATCAAAGCTCCACAATTAGGCACGTCACGCTAGCCGAGATGAAAACAGCTATTAAATTGCTTCAGTCTAACAAAGCCCCTGGCTATGATAAAATAGACAATTTTGTAATAAAAAATCTTCCCCATCGAGCCATTATGTTTCTCGTTAATCTTTTTAACGTTCTTTTACGCCTTCGCTATTTCCCCCAATCATGGAAACACGCTATGGTTTCCATGATTCCCAAATGAATAAATATACATTTTTTAATATTGAACCTAAATCTACTCTGCGTTTTCAATGACTTATGCTTTTCAGTATTTATATATTTTTATTAATTTCAGATGGGATAATAGTACTTGGGTTTAGAATATTTAGATAATTTTTAGTGGATATTGAATAAACACCCATAATTTTCTAGTTATTTTAATATTTTTTAGAAAATGTCATTTATTTTTTGTCAAAAAATGGGCATAATTGATAAGAGTATCAAATGATAACATATTTTCAAATTTTAACGAATTTTAGTGTCGAGTAACAATAAAATTCAGTGTAGAATAGGGTATAAAAGTTCAGGTAGTGCTGGAAAAGGTATACAAATTTCAAATTTAACTGCCTTTCGTGTATTACCTAACACTAAGGGTATATGTACTGGATATTGGTCGTGGGAATGGATATCAAGTGCACAAACCGGAACATGTGTCCAGGATATTGACCTGTTGTCATAGCAACCCCTTTCTGGGATAGGTGCCTGTTATTTGGCGAACGTGACAACATGCACATGCAAATTTAAAAAGTGTGCCAGTGTGGGTGGGATTTTTGCCTCATTAACCCTTTTTTCCGTCTGTCCGCTCTGATTCCGTTAGGTCAAGAGTTTTATGACCTGGTTATACCAATTAATTACCCTTTGTCCCTTTTTTATGATCGGCGACCCATTGGAAATGTCCGGCGACCCTTTTTTATTATTGCAAATGTCCGGCGACCCCTTTTATTATTATTATTAGGTAATTCCATTGATCGGGCGGTCAATGGCGGATAAAGCGAGGTTTCATTAGGTTTGACGTTTGTAAGTTCAATCGTTGAATCGATCGTGTGATGTTCAAAATCGTAATAGCGTTCTCGTGGTCAAAAAACAATAAGTTGTGAAAAGTCTGTGAAAGTATCAGTATCAGTAAACATTTAGTTGTTGTGCTGAACTGAAC
>JAWNPS010000110.1:0-15645 GCA_035047385.1 Drosophila tripunctata | reverse complement strand
TCAAAATTTTGTAAGTAAGATTGCTTGGTCAGAAAATTAAAAAAAAAATTGTGCACCTACTGTGTATGTTTGGTTTGGATCTGATCGGAACCAAGTCAGTGTTTAGGATATTACCTAACCTATTCTAAGCTTAACTACTTTTTTGTTTGGAAATGAATGTCAGAGGATTTTAAACTATTTACTATTTAAAGTCTAATACACCTAATTCTGTTTGCTACATACAAACAACCTTTGCATAAAATCTTTGTAATTTTAAAAATTTATTGTGCTTAATATAACGTTTCCTTCATTTTTTTTTTAATTTTAGTGAAGAAGTAAAACGTCACCGATCAAAATTATTGGAAATAAGTTCTTTTATTGAAATGACGACGGAAGACATGGCATCTTTACCTCATGAAATAAGAGAAGAATTAATAGCCGAAGAGTATAGTATTTAATATTACGTTTTTTTTGTGATTAAGGTAATGAAAAGAATCAAAAACTCGTTGTCCAGTTAATTTAAATACACTTTTTAGATTAATGAATATTTTTCGCATTTAAATCGATTCGGTCTTTAAAAATTAGGTTCAAAAGTATTTTGTTATCAAAAGAGGAAGAAAATAATTTATTTTTTGATTAATTTTATGATTTAGTTTGATTTCATTCTTGAGCGAACTGATATATTTAGTCATAAATCCATGACATGAGACAAAGTTGTTATACCCTTGCAGAGGGTATATTGTTTTTGTCACAATGTTTGTTTCGCATTGAAAGAGACGTGGTATAACTTGATATAACTTGAGTTGAAATGTTAAAATCGGCCAGATCGGAACACAATAGCTACTTAGAAAAAATCGGTTGTATATTGAACTTTATTGGAAGAACACTTGTTATTATTAAACAAGAAAGAAAAGTTTTATATTTGTGTTTCTGTCTCGCTCGCACATGCAAAAGTTTACGTTAACAAATACGTGAGCTCACGGCATGTAACATATACTTTCTACTTGTTTTGTTTTTATCTTTGTGTTGCATCAAGCAACCTGCATGCCAAAATTGATGTCCCTATGTGTTATAGTATATTTTTTCTGACAAACTGACAGATGGACTGACGGACAAGGCTCAATCAATTCGAATGTTGATGCTGATCAAGAATATATATACTTTATGGGTTACATACACATTTTTTACAAACCCCTCAGAGGGTATAAAAAAATTGGAATTGATATTAAGAAGCAAAATGAACTAACCTAGATACAAAAGTAAAACAAGATGTAAACATATATAAATAATCAAATGGTAACAATAATAATTCTCGCTTCTCACGCACCTATCAGCAAACATACACAATTGTTCACTCAAGAGTCAAATACTTGAATCTCTTAACTCCATATCAAAGCCCTTAACTTCATACCAAATTCACTCAATACGCCTTTAGTACCAAATTCCATGTGCAAATTAAATTTCAATCCTGGCTGGAAATGCTTAGTACTTAAATGTTTTCTGTATTTTGATTGAATTTATCCAAATTCATTCCGATCGGACTACTATATCATATAGCTGCCATAAAACACAAACATCTGAGAATACTTCTTAAGAAAATGTTTTGTGTCCTTTAAACAATCGCTACAAAACTTACGCAATAAGCATAAAGTACCTACTATTACGAGAAAACCATAATTCATTTTTATCCGACAATATATTTTTATATAGGTGCTACATTTGTAATTAATCACAAAGCAATTTTTAAAAGCAAAGTGAGATTCTGCCTACTGTAAATTCATACAAGGTTCTGCAGGGGTATCCAATCTTTGGCGTGCGAAAGATAACATTTCTTTATTGTTTTTTAATTTTTTTTGTCCAAGTTTTTACTATTTTATATTTAATATTTTTTTCTAAGATATAATATATATATTTGTGATATATTTAAGTAATTTTGAATCTTAATTGTTTACCTAGCTTTATATCTTAAAGTATTTTGTCAATTCTTGTTATTATTATAAATTTTTATGTAATTATTTGACTTAAAAAATGTTCCCATGTAGATTTCTTACGTTAAGTTTTGTAACTTAGCAGACAAATAATATCAAACGATTATGAAAATTTCATCAAAATCAGACTATAATTAAAAAAGTTGTTCATACAACGAAAATCGTTACTTTCAAGCAAGGCATAACCACGTGCATTGCACTGAGCTGTGCACACAAGCAACGAAAACGAAAAACATTGTTAAGCTCTTGCAGCAGCTTCCCCAAATTGAACTCATATAATTGGAAACGAAGCTGAGAGGGTATTACACGGTCGGCATGTCCGACTGACATTTTCTTTCTTGCTCCAGGTTTCTCTTCGATAAGTGTTAATATAATACATCAAAACTGCAAGTCTATATACATCTACATATTTGCACAAACAATATACCCTGTTTGTTGTTGCCTGCATGCATGGTATGTGGTATGTATGAATCCACAAAGAAAGATAGAATATGGTTAATTGTTGTACCGATGTTGTCGAAACTTAGCATTGAGAATCCAGGGCTATGGTATAAGCATGTAGGCAGCGTACAACAAGCGATAAATAATATGGAACCGAGGAGTTCAAAGGTAGCTCCATTTAAGATATTAACCGGAATTGACATGCGTTGTACTAAAGACATTAAACTCAAAGACTTGGTGCAGCAATCACTGCTAGACGATTTAAACGAGGAGCGAGATATATTACGTTCAGAAGCTCGTGAGAGTATTAGGGCACTGCAAGAAGAAAACCAGGGTACATTTAATAAGAAAAGAAAGATAGAATATGGTTAATTGTTGTACCGATGTTGTCGAAACTTAGCATTGAGAATCCAGGGCTATGGTATAAGCATGTAGGTAGCGTACAACAAGCGATAAATAATATTGAACCGAGGAGTACAAAGGTAGCTCCATTTAAGATATTAACCGGAATTGTCATGCGTTGTACTAGTGACATTAAACTCAAAGACTTGGTGCAGCAATCACTGCTAGACGAGTTAAACGATGAACGAGATGTATAACGTTCAGAAGCTCGTGAGAATTTTAGAGCACTGCAAGAAGAAAACCTGCGTACATTTAATAAGAAAAGAAAGATAGAAAAAGTATAAAGTTAATGATCTAGTAGCTATTAGCCGTACGCAGTACGGGGCGGGATTAAAACTAAAAGAAAAGTATCTCGGACCTTACAAAGTTACAAAAGTAATTAAACACGGACGTTATGATGTAGAGAAAGTGGGAGATTAATAAGTTCCATACAAGACGTCCACTGTTGCAGAGTTTATGAAAGAATTCGGGTCGAATCCTACGTCAGGAGAGCCGAATGTAGGATTTGAATCTCAACCACAAGAGCAAGTGTTGGAAAGCTCGCGAGAGACTCATAGTGGTCTCCGTTATTAAACAGTCTATTGAACGATCTAGTTATTAAGTCATTTGAGGCAGATGAACTATATGAACGAATAGTAGTCGATGCCAAAATCTCGTAGAAGACACACAATCAGAAGCAAGTCGTAGAAGACTTACTAAGTGAAACAAATACACACACAAGTTAAAACTATTGTTAATTACATAAACTTAAAATACAGCACAATAAAGTATAATAATAAACTATCGTGGTTACCGATAATTATTGCATCACAGAGGAATATCGGGACTACAATTTTTGGGGCCTCAAGCAGGATTGAATTTCACAATTGTGCTGGAAGAATTTTACTAGTTTGGAAATTCGGCCTTAAATAATAAAACATTCAATAAAAACAATAACTGCTCGTGTTGTGTGTTGTGTCGGGAATTATAAGAGCCTAAGAACAGAAACTTGCAAGGCGCCAGACTAATTCCGAAAGGTAACGGTGGTTGCAGATTGTACGCAGCAGAAAGAAGACGAAGACGAGAAAAGCAGAAACTCATAGCGGCTAGAGTTTAGCGTCGAAGAAGAGGAAGACGAGAGAAGCAGAAGCCGAAAACAGCGATGTGCGTGCCACAAGAGAGGCACGAAGAAGGAAAAAACCAATGAGTGAACGAGAGCTGAAAGCCGAGTAAAGTAACGAGAACATGTATGTGAAATCAGAAAAGGAGACGTGCGTGCACAGACGAGAAAGGCAAATTGCTGGTGGCGAGTTTGTGAGACAAGTTTGGTGCGACGACGAAGATTATTTCTGGGTGGGTGAGTTGCAGAGAATCGAAAAAAGCTGAGTGATCGTTGTAAAAGAAAAATTTTGTATGAATAACATTGTAACGTAGACTAATATAGTGGAAGTGACTGTTCACAGCTTGAAAATCATAACGTAAAGTTTAAGTGTCACTGTTTAAGATTGAATTTGTTACAAAAGCGAAATTACACTAACAATTTTGAAGATCTTTGTTTAAATTTAACTTTACATATTAAATTTTAAAAGTTTTGATACATTTAAACAGGAAAATTGTAAAGATGAATAGGAACGGGATTTTGGCATTGATGGTGGCAGATTTGCGACAAGAATTAATAGAACTTGGAATTCAATCAAGCGGAAGAAAAGTGGAGCCACAAAACCGATTGCTTGCTCACTATGGTTTGGAAAACGAAGAGGAAAATGATCAGGACTGTGTTCGTGGGGAAAATGAAGCAGCTTTTGTATCAGTTTCAGAAAACATATCAGGTGAGAATATTGCTAGAGATCATATGGAGCATGAAACGCAAAGCAGATAACAACAGTTCGGTAGTAGTCAGATGGAAAATCCGACGTTCTTTAAATCATGGTTTACATTAAAAGATGTTTCGCAGTTTGATAGTTCAAATGCGTTAGATGTTGATTATTGGATAGAAGAACTTGAGGAACGCGCGTTGACAGTAGAATGGACTCAGTTACAGATATTCGTGAATGCAAAGCAGTTGCTGAAGGGTGCAGCAAAATTATTTGTACGCAGCCAGCGTGATATTCATGATTGGAATGCATTGAAAGTTGCACTGTTCAATGAGTTTGGTGTCAAAGTATCTTCAGCGGAAATTCATTGTAGACTTGGTAGGCGTCACCAGAAAAAAAATGAAACATTACAAGAATATTTGTACGCTCTTATGGAGATTGCAAAACCAATAGACTTGGAAGATGAGAGCCTAGTAGAATATTTTGTAAATGGTGTACCAGATTCTAGATCGAATAAAGCACTTCTCTATCTACCTAGGACAATAAGTCAGCTTAAGATAAAGATTGAGGCATACCAGAAAATGAGAGGACCGGTAAAGCCGTTCAATAAGATAGGTTCACAGTCTAATGTAAACGAGAACGACAACAATAAGACATCGGGAAAGAATAAAAATGCTAGAAGTGTGGAAATGAGAGTCACATGCAAAAGGAATGTCCGAAAAAAGAATTTGTGTGTTTTAAGTGTAATCAACCAGGACATAGAGCTGCTCAGTGCAAGGTTGAAGTTCAAGTCAAGCAAGAGAAGCTGACAAATGTAGTTCAGGATATGGTAGCAAAACCATCAAGTAAAGTCATCCATTCTGAATTAGAGTTGAAAGTTGTTAAGCACGCTAAAGTTTGTTTCAAAGGACTCGTTGACACGGGATCAGATCTTTGTTTGATGCGCAGAAGTATTTTTAAAAGGTTACGCATTAACAAGTTAACAGGTGTTGAGAAATGTTTGACAGGTATTGGTGAAAGTCAGATTGTAACTTTTGGCAGTGTAACAGTTCCTGTGAAGATCGATGAAATCAACATGTTGATTGAGTTTCATATCGTCTCTGATGAAGACAATGCATTTGAAGCAATTTTCGGCAGAACTATTCTCAAAGACGTAAACTTGAAAGTTACTGAAGTTGGCACAGAGTTTACTCGCAAGTTTCCAGAGGGAAAAGATAATAGTTATTCTGATACATTGAAAAGTCAAGAACCGTTGACAGAATTGTTTAAAGAATTTGGAAACTTGTGCATGATGAGTACTGAAAGGAAGGAAGTGGATTTAGATTTGTCACACTTGACTTAAGAAGAATCAGTAAAAGCAAAAACTTTGATAGATTCGTACAAGCCACAACGAAATGTAACAGTAAAGTAGAAATGATGATTGTAGTGAAAGATGAGTTGCCAGTTTTTCAACATCCGCGACGATTGTCATATAGTGAGCAGAGTGTGGTAGATTCTCAGATCCAAAAGAGGATAGGTGGAGGAATCATAAAACCAAGTACCTCTGAATATGCTTCGCCAATAGTGTTGGTGGCAAAGAAAAATGGTACCAAACGGCTATGCTGTGACTATCGAAAGTTAAATGAAAAGATAGTAAGGGATAATTTCCCAATGGTACAGATGGACAGCGTGATCGAAAAGTTGCAAGGAGCAATGGTGTTTACTACTTTGGATTTGACGAATGGTTACTTTCATGTACCTGTTGCAGAAAAGTCATAAAAGTATACAGCATTTGTAACACAGAATGGACAGTATGAGTTTAGATTTGTACCATTTGGTATATCTAACTCGGCGGCTGTATTTATGCGTTTTATAATGTCTGTCATGCGTGAGTTGATACAGAAAGGTGATGCTGTAGTGTACATGGATGATATAATCACCCCAAGCATTAATGTTGAGGAGGGATTCGGTAAATTGAAGAGGGTATTGGAGGTTGCAGAGAGAAATGGGCTAAGAATTAATTGGAGCAAATGCCAGGTTTTATAGAAAAAAGTTGAATTTTTGGGGTACATAGTGGAAAATGGTACGATCAGACCTACCAAAAATAAAACGGAAGCCGTAGCAAGTTTTCCGATACCTAGGGATAAGAAAGCAATTCAAATTCAAATTCAACGTTTTCTCGGTTTGACATCGTATTTCAGAAGATTCATTGACGGATATGCAGTGGTCGCCAAAGCATTGTCTGAAGGAAGTGCCATTTAGAGTTGCTAGATGGGCCATGTATTTTCAGGATTTTGATTATGAAAAAAATGAGACACGTAGATGCGTTAAGTAGAGTTGTATGTTACTTAATAACGGACCGAATGGTGCATAGATTGAGAGAAGCTCAGATGTCCGATGATTGGATGAAGTGGGATATATGAAGACTTTTATATATCAAATCAGATTCTGTTCAAAGACCCTGCTCGAGAACTGATTGTAGTGCCGTCTCTAATGGAAACAGAAATCATTAAGATCGCGCACAGGCAGGGACATTTTTCAGCAAAGAAGACTCAAGACTTGGTGGAGAAGTCTTATTTTATACCAAAGCTGGCAGGCAAGGTGGTAAAAGTGGTCAGTAACTGTGTTGAGTGCATTTTTGTAAATGCAAAGATGGTAAAGCAGGAAGGCTATTTATCACCCATAGAAAAAGGTGACAAGCCGCTCACCACGTATCACATCGATCATGTTGAACCAATGGAGATCATGAAGAAACGATATAATCACATCTTAGTAATCGTTGATGCTTTTTCAAAGTATGTGTGGCTTTATCAAACTCGTAGTACAGGAGTTGAAGAAGTGATTAGTTGTTTAGAGAGACAGACTGTTAATTTTGGAAATCCTTGCAGGATTGTGTCAAATAGAGGTACTGCGTTTAAAGAAAATTTGTTTAAAGAATATTGTGAACAACGTAAGATACAGCATTGTTTGATAACGACAGGTGTGCCACGCGGCAACGGACAGGTGGAGCGAATGCATAGAATTGTTGTACCGATGTTGTCGAAACTTAGCATTGAGAATCCAGGGCTATGGTATAAGCATGTAGGCAGCGTACAACAAGCGATAAATAATATGGAACCGAGGAGTACAAAGGTAGCTCCATTTAAGATATTAACCGGAATTGACATGCGTTGTACTAAAGACATTAAACTCAAAGACTTGGTGCAGCAATCACTGCTAGACGAGTTAAACGAGGAGCAAGATATATTACGTTCAGAAGCTCGTGAGAGTATTAGGGCACTGCAAGAAGAAAACCAGGGTACATTTAATAAGAAAAGAAAGATAGAATATGGTTAATTGTTGTACCGATGTTGTCGAAACTTAGCATTGAGAATCCAGGGCTATGGTATAAGCATGTAGGCAGCGTACAACAAGCGATAAATAATATTGAACCGAGGAGTACAAAGGTAGCTCCATTTAAGATATTAACCGGAATTGACATGCGTTGTACTAATGACATTAAACTCAAAGACTTGGTGCAGCAATCACTGCTAGACGAGTTAAACGATGAACGAGATGTATAACGTTCAGAAGCTCGTGAGAATTTTAGAGCACTGCAAGAAGAAAAACTGCGTACATTTAATAAGAAAAGAAAGTTAGAAAAAGTATAAAGTTAATGATCTAGTAGCTATTAGCCGTACGCAGTACGGGGTGGGATTAAAACTAAAAGGAAAGTATCTCGGACCTTACAAAGTTACAAAAGTAATTAAACACGGACGTTATGATGTAGAGAAAGTGGGAGATTGAGAAGTTCCATACAAGACGTCCACTGTTGCAGAGTTTATGAAAGAATTCGGGTCGAATCCTACGTCAGGAGGGCCGAATGTAGGATTTGAATCTCAACCACAAGAGCAAGTGTTGGAAAGCTCGCGAGAGACTCATAGTGGTCTCCGTTATTAAACAGTCTATTGAACGATCTAGTTATTAAGTCAGATGAACTATATGAACGAATAGTAGTCGATGCCAAAATCTCGTAGAAGACACACAATCAGAAGCAAGTCGTAGAAGACTTACTAAGTGAAACAAATACACACACAAGTTAAAACTATTGTTAATTACATAAACTTAAAACACAGCACAATAAACTATAATAAAATTAACAATCGTGGTTACTGATAATTATTGCATCACTGCGGAATATCGGGACTACAATAATAATTTTCGATTTAAATTTCCAAAATTTAGACCAACAAAAATGGTGGTAAATGGTGTACCAGATTCAAGATCGAATTAAGCACTACTCTATCAAGCTAGGACAATAAGTAAGCTTAAGATAAAGATTCAGGCATATCAGAAAATGAGAGGACCGGTAAAGCCGTTCAATAAGATAGGTTCACAGTCTAATGTAGATGAGAACGACAAAAATAAGACATCGGGAAATCATAAAAAATGCTATAAGTGTGGAAATGAGAATCACATGGAAAAGGATTGTCCGAAAAAAGAGTTTGTGTGTTTTAAGTGTAATCAACCAGGAAATAGAGCTGCTCAGTGCAAAGTTAAAGTTCAAGTCAAGCAAGAGAAGCTGACAAATGTAGTTCAGGATATGGTAGCAAAACCATCAAGTAAAGTCATCCATTCTGAATTAGAGTTGAAAGTTATTAAGCACGCTAAAGTTTGTTTCAAAGGACTCGTTGACACGGGATCAGATCTTTGTTTGATGCGCAGAAGTATTTTCAAAAGGTTAAGCATTAACAAGCTAACAGGTGTCGAGAAATGTTTGACAGGTATTGACGAAAGTCAGATTGTAACATTTGAAGCAATTTTGGGCAGAACTATTTTCAAAGACGTAAACTTGAAAGTTACTGAAGTTGGCACAGAGTTTACTCGTAAGATGCCAGATAGACAAAAGAGTAGCAATTCTGATACATTGAAAAGTCAAGAACCGTTGTCAGAACTGTTTGAAGAATTTGGAAACTTGTGCATGATGAGTACTGAAAGGAAGGATGTTGATTTAGATTTGTCACACTTGACTTAAGAAGAATCAGTAAAAGCAAAAACTTTGATAGATTCGTACAAGCCACAACGAAATGTGAACAGCAAAGTAGAAATGATGATTGTAGTGAAAGATGAGTTGCCAGTTTTTCAACATCCGCGACGATCGTCATATAGTGAGCAGAGTGTGGTAGATTCTCAGATCCAAAAGAGGATAGCTGAAGGAATCATAAAACCCAGCACCTCTGAATATGCTTCGCCAATAGTGTTGGTGGCGAAGAGAAATGGTACCAAACGGCTATGCTGTGACTATCGAAAGTTAAACGAAAAGATAGTATGGGCTAATTTTTCAATGGTACAGATGATCGAAAAGTTACAAGGAGCAATGGTGTTTTCTACTTTGGATTTGACGAATGGTTACTTTCATGTGCCTGTTGCAGAAAAGTCACAAAAGTATACAGCATTTGTAACACAGAATGGACAGTATGAGTTTAGATTTGTACCATTTGGTAAATCTCACTCGGCGGCTGTATTTATGCGTTTTATAATGTCTGTTATGCGTAAGTTGATACAGAAGAGTGATGCTGTAGTGTACATGGATGACATAATCATCCCAATCATTGATGTTGAGGAGGGATTCGGCAAATTGAAGAGAGTATTGGAGGTTGCAGAGAGAAATGGGCTAAGAATTAATTGGAGCAAATGCCAGGTTTTACAGAAAAAATTTTTGGGGTACATTGTGGAAAATGGTACGATCAGACCTAGCAAAGATAAAACTGAAGCTGTAGCTATTTTTCCGATGCATCAAAGTATGGATTTGGCTGTTTTGCTGCAAAAAGATTCAGTCGATGGGATGTTATACCCTGTAATGTACATGAGTAAGAAAACAAAGCCATGTGAGGAGAAATATCACTCATACGAACTGGAAGTATTAGCATTGATAGGAGCATTAAGAAAAAGGCGAGTATATGTCTTGGGAATAAAACTCAAGATCATCACAGATTGTAAAGCATTTGCTATGATCATGAAGAAGAAGGAAGTGCCATTAAGAGTTGCTAGATGGGCCATGTAGATGCGTTAAGCAGAGTTGCATGTTACTTGATAATGGACAGAATGGTGTCTGTTCAAAGACACTGCTCGAGAACTGATTGTGTTGCCGTCTCTAATGGAGACAGAAATCATTAAGATTGCGCACAGGCAGGGACATTTTTCAGCAAAGAAGACTCAAGACTTGGTGGAGAAGTCTTATTTTATACAAAAGCTGGCAGACAAGGTGGTAAAAGTGGTCAGTAACTGTGTTGAGTGCATTTTGGTAAATGCAAAGATGGGAAAGCAGGAAGGCTATTTCTCACCCGTAGATAAAGGTGACGAGCCGCTCACCACGTATCACATCGATCATGTTGATCACGAAGAAAAGATATAATCACGTCTAAGTAATCGTTGATGCTTTTTCAAAGTATGTGTGGCTTTATCCAACTCGTAGTACAGGAGTTGAAGAAGTGATTAGTTGTTTAGAGAGACAGACTGTTAATTTTGGAAATCCTTGCAGGATTGTGTCAGATAGAGGTACTGCATTTATAGCAAATTTGCTTAAAGATTATTGTGAACAACGTAAGATACAGCATTGCTTGATAACGACAGGTGAGCCACACGGCAACGGACAGGTGGAGCGAATGCATAGAATTGTAGTACCGATGTTGTCGAAACTTAGCATTAAGTATCTAGGGCTATGGTATAAGCATGTAGGCGGCGTGCAACAATCGATAATTAATATTGAACTGAGGAGTATAAAGATAGCTCCATTTAAGATATTAAACGGAATTGAAATGCGTTGTACTAATGAAATTAAACTCAAAGACTTGGTGCGGTTAAACGATGAACGAGATATATTACGTTCAGAAGCTCGTGAGAGTATTAGGGCACTGCAAGAAGAAAACCAGGGTACATTTAATAAGAAAAGAAAGATAGAATATGGTTAATTGTTGTACCGATGTTGTCGAAACTTAGCATTGAGAATCCAGGGCTATGGTATAAGAATGTAGGCAGCGTACAACAAGCGGTAAATAATATTGAACCGAGGAGTACAAAGGTAGCTCCATTTAAGATATTAACCGGAATTGACATGCGTTGTACTAATGACATTAAACTCAAAGACTTGGTGCAGCAATCACTGCACGACGAGTTAAACGATGAACGAGATGTATAACGTTCAGAAGCTCGTGAGAATTTTAGAGCACTGCAAGAAGAAAACCTGCGTACATTTAATAAGAAAAGAAAGATAGAAAATGTATAAAGTTAATGATCTAGTAGCTATTAGCCTTACGCAGTACGGGGTGGGATTAAAACTAAATGGAAAGTATCTCGGACCTTACAAAGTTACAAAAGTAATTAAACACGGACGGATGTAGAGAAAGTGGGAGAATGAGAAGTTCCATACAAGACGTCCACTGTCGCAGAGTTTATGAAAGAATTCGGGTCGAATCCTACGTCAGGAGGGCCGAATGTAGGATTTGAATCTCAACCACAAGAGCAAGTGTTGGAAAGCTCGCGAGAGACTCATAGTGGTCTCCGTTATTAAACAGTCTATTAAACGATCTAGTTATTAAGTCATTTGAGGCAGATGAACTATATGAACGAATAGTAGTCGATGCCAAAATCTCGTAGAAGACACACAATCAGAAGCAAGTCGTAGAAGACTTACTAAGTGAAACAAATACACACACAAGTTAAAACTATTGTTAATTACATAAACTTAAAATACAGCACAATAAACTATAATAAAATTAACAATCGTGGTTACTGATAATTATTGCATCACTGCGGAATATCGGGACTACAATAATAATTATTGATTTAAATTTCCAAAATTTAGACCAACAAAATTAGAAAGTTTATTTCTTACATCTGTTAATGTTGTTTTATTCATTAGAGTAACTGTCATTGGACCACATGCTATTTCTTTAGGTCATTGTTTCAGTAATCCACTTAATTTATTTATTTATTTAGTGTCAGACTATGATCAGTCGACATATTTAATATTAAAGTTACAATATAAAAATAATTTAAAAGTTTAAAATTATATTTTAAATTTAAATTTAAACTGGGGAAAAGAAAATAAAAATTAAAAAAAAACTTAATGCCCAACATTTGTTGAAATATTGATTGGGGAAAACCCAGGAAAAAAACCCAATCAGACTGGTAGATTAGTTATTTTGTTAGTTTGTTAAGTTAGTTAAGTGTGTTAAAATGGAAGATTTAATACAATCTAAAGAATGATTGAAACTAATCACGCTGTAAAGATTGTTATAATCTGCACACAGGATTCTAAATGGTTCATGAAGAGACCAATTAAAATTAATGAACGTCTCCATTGGGCCGTACTTTAGAATAAAGTTTTAAAATATAGCTTTGTTGCACTTTTGTTTGAAATTGGAATGGTTACCAAATACTTACTTAGATCGCATATTAGCGTAACTGCATATTCATTGCCATTCTCTGATAGTGGTAGTGGACATATAGTATCAACTATCACCCTATCAAAAGCTATAATTGGTGTTTCAGTTAATGTCAATGGGGTCTTTATATGTTTTGTTGTTTTTGATTTTTGGCATTTTTGACATTTACGTACGTACTCTTTGACATAATGAGTCATCAGTGGGCTGATATCGGACGCAATTCGGAGCAAGCATTAGTCTGAGACAAACAGTCAAACGATGAGCAAGCCCTATGTCGCTTATGCTCTCGTTTTGTTTACATGTATGCGTGCAAATACGTGTATGCACTCGCATTATAGTATGTGTGTTAAGAATTTAGTTTTCAAGGCTAAATGTCGATGCTAGCACAATTCCATTTTTCAGTTGTTAGCAATTTAAAGACAAAGAATAGGGACACAGACAACTGATGAGTGTATTTGTTCCTAATTAGACGGCGGGCTCGCAAACTTGGCCGTGGCCGAGCTGGTAGCGTTGCCGCTCGGTGTGTACGAGATTGCAGGTTCGAATCCTAGTGCTGCCTTTACTATAAATTTCATTTTTAAATTCCTAGTGATATTTATTAATAATAATTGAATAGCAATAATTTACTTTTTTTTATTTAAAAAGCGAAAAAGTTGTTATTTTTCATTCTTTAATAACAAGAGAAATTTAAAAATGAAAGTCAAGTATCAACTAGAGCACTGCATGAATGCCAGAAAATTGGGATTCGAATGCACAATGCTCAAATTGAATTGAGTGAATGTGAGTTAGTTGTCAAATGAATGTAGAATGAGTGAGTTCTCTAAGGCATCATTCAGACGCACAACTGTCAAAACGAAAAATTACGAAATGAATGAGTGAGAAGACGGGTCTATGTGAAGTTGTTTTGAGTCCATTCGAATGCCAAAACAAAATTTTTTTCATTATTGTGCTTTTTTGTGTGCGTAATGGAAACGATTTAAATTCTAAACACAAACACATGGATTTTTTTACATATGCAGTCATTTTTAATTTTTTCTTTATATTCTTTAATATACATATTACAAGTATTTATGCATTTAATTCACGTTGGCATTTAAAAACATAATTTTATTTATGTTGTTAGTATTTAGTCAGTTTGTTTAACTTAATTTTGAGATTCCATGCCCCACTAATTTGCTCATTTATTTACCAACAATTTGTTCTCTAATACATAAATCATCGCAATCATCATCTTATCAAAAAAAGTTTCCTTTTTCCATTTTAATTTCAAACATTTGCTTGCTAACCAAGCCTTGCTTCTTTTAAATCTAACGATATTATACACAGAATGTACAAGCACCAACTCGAATGATTCGAATAATATCAGGCCTGTCAAAATTTTACAACTTAACTCATTGTGTTAAAGGTGTATATTATGAGTTGACACTTGCACTCATATTGAAACTCATAAAATTTATTGTGTGTTTGACACTTACTCATCTCAACTCAATTCGAATACATTCAATCTGACGTATGTTATGAGTAGACTCACGCAGTGCTCTAGTAGCAACCAATTTCTCAGAATATTCTTTATATCAAAGTTATATAAATAAATGTTTAGTTATTTTAAGTGTGTAGATGAATCAAATGAATGACGCGACACACCCAATCATTGACTCAGATTTTATGTGACCCAAAACTTTCATTCAACCAAAACTAATGATTGTTAGTGATTGTGTTCAAAACGTCCATTCAGTTCTAATCACTCTGGCTTGTTTCATTCTGATTTTTTGTGATCGAACAAGTTTATTTGAGCAACAAATAATGGTCGAATATGCTTCGTTCATTCAGGTCGAATACAATCACACCGTTTAATCATACCGGGCTTGATTCAAGCCGATCTAATAATTTCATCATAATGCGCAATTTGCGTGCATTTGCTAAGACGTAACGTAATTATGGAGGGTGAATCAGCCAAGAATGTGGTTGACAATACTGCTAATGGAATGCTAATTTATGTTATTGATCTCTAGGAAAAAGTGACAGAAATTTTAAATTTTTGTTTCATTAATTTTAGGCATTAATTGAATTTAAATTTTGAGTTTTAAGAGTTTTAAATGATTAAATAAATAAAGTGTTTTAACTAATTTTATGCATCTCAACTATTACACCAATACACTCTGGGCGAAATTGCCAACTAAGTGGCACAAAATAAAATAAATAGAATAATATAAATATAATTTACATGATTATTCAAAAGAAATAAAATTTAGACTAGAAATAGAATGTAAAAGAGCTAGAACAAAATTAGAAACACATAAGTCTAAAAATAAGAATTATTATGATAAAAAAAAAAAAAACATTTAGATGTAGAAATAAGAGATAAGATCTTATTAAGAAACGAAAAAAAAAACAAACACAATTTTTTTTTTTAATTTTCTTAATTTATAAACAAAAAAAAATGTGTTGTAATTCAAATTGTCAAGAAACTTAAATATTTTATTAAAATTAGACAAACTAAAAGATATATAAAAATATGTATATACGCAAAACACAAAAAAAAAAAAAAAATAACTTTTAAAATAATTACTTTAAATGACATATATTGTAGTATATACAATATGAGAAGTCGTCATATGCCCAATTAATATTAGAGTA
>JAWNPS010000109.1:0-18737 GCA_035047385.1 Drosophila tripunctata | reverse complement strand
ATTACTTCGTTCAGTTACATTATTCTTATAAAATACATATTCCATATCCAAAGCCTTGAAAAATATATTAAAAAAACATTAAAAAAGGTATTTATATGGTTTTAAGTTATATCATTTTTTATATCATTATACTTGGTAAATAATTAAATATATATTTCGAAAAACTATATACACAACTATGTTATGCATCTCTCATAGTTATGTCATTATTTATATAATTAATATTTAATATATTGCACAACTATGTTATGCATGTCTCATGGTTATAAGTTAAATGATATTTTATATCATCATATATGGCAAATAATTTAAAAGACATGTCAAAATCATAAAAAAAAACTTGGTATTGAATGATATAAAATACATATTCCATATCCAAAGCCTTGAAAAATATATTAAAAAAACATTAAAAAAGGTATTTATATGCCAAGTTTTAAGTTATATCATTTTTTATATCATTATACTTGGTAAATAATTAAATATATAAAATTTCGAAAAACTATATACACAACTATGTTATGCATCTCTCATAGTTATGTCATTATTTATAGCAAATAATTTAAAAGACATGTCAAAATCATAAAAAAAAACTTGGTATTGAATGATATAAAATACATATTCCATATCCAAAGCCTTGAAAAATATATTAAAAAAACATTGAAAAAGGTATTTATATACACAACTATGTTATGTATGTTCCATAGTGATATGTTATGTCAGTTATTATATCATTATATGGCAAATAATATAAATCATAAAAAACTTGGTATAGAATGATATTTATAAGCACAACTATGTTATGCATGTCTCATGGTTATAAGTTATATCATTTTTTATATCATAATAGTATAAAAATATTTTAAAATATATGTGAACATTATAAAAAACTTGGTATTGAAAGATATTCAATACATATTCTATATCTAAGGACTTGAAAAATATAATAAAAAAACATTGAAAAAGGTATTTATATGCACAACTATGTTATGCATGTCTTATAGTGATATGTTATGTCAGTTTTTCTATCATTATCCATGGCAAATATTATAAATCATAAAAAACTTGGTATAGAATAATATTTATATGCACAACTATGTTATGCATGTCTCATGGTTATAAGTTATATCATTTTTATATCATTATACTTGGCAAATAATTAAAAATATAATTCAAAAAAACTATATACACAACTATGTTATGCACCTCTCATAGTTATATCATTATTTATATCATAAGAGTATAAAAATAATTTAAAATATGTGAATATTATAGAAAACTTTGTATAGAATGATATTTATACGCACAACTATGTTATGCATGTCTCATAGTGATATGTTATGTCAGTTTTTCTATCATTATCCATGGCAAATATTATAAATCATAAAAAACTTGGTATAGAATGATATTTATATGCACAACTATGTTATGCATGTCTCATGGTTATAAGTTATATCATTTTTATATCATTATACTTGGCAAATAATTAAAAATATAATTCAAAAAAACTATATACACAACTATGTTATGCACCTCTCATAGTTATATCATTATTTATATCATAAGAGTATAAAAATAATTTAAAATATGTGAATATTATAGAAAACTTTGTATAGAATGATATTTATACGCACAACTATGTTATGCATGTCTCATAGTGATATGTTATGTCAGTTTTTCTATCATTATCCATGGCAAATATTATAAATCATAAAAAACTTGGTATAGAATGATATTTATATGCACAATTGTTATGCATGTCTCATGGTTATAAGTTAAATGATATTTTATATCATCATATATGGCAAATAATTTAAAAGACATGTCAAAATCATAAAAAAAAACTTGGTATTGAATGATATAAAATACATATTCCATATCCAAAGCCTTGAAAAATATATTAAAAAAACATTAAAAAAGGTATTTATATGTTATCATGTTTTAAGTTATATCATTTTTTATATCATTATACTTGGCAAATAATATAAATATATAAAATTGGTTCGAAAAACTATATACACAACTATGTTATGCATCTCTCATAGTTATGTCATTATTTATAGCAAATAATTTAAAAGACATGTCAAAATCATAAAAAAAAACTTGGTATTGAATGATATAAAATACATATTCCATATCCAAAGCCTTGAAAAATATATTAAAAAAACATTGAAAAAGGTATTTATATGCACAACTATGTTATGTATGTTCCATAGTGATATGTTATGTCAGTTATTATATCATTATCATGGCAAATAATATAAATCATAAAAAACTTGGTATAGAATGATATTTATAAGCACAACTATGTTATGCATGTCTCATGGTTATAAGTTATATCATTTTTTATATCATAATAGTATAAAAATAATTTAAAATATATGTGAACATTATAAAAAACTTGGTATTGAAAGATATTCAATACATATTCTATATCTAAGGACTTGAAAAATATAATAAAAAAACATTGAAAAAGGTATTTATATGCACAACTATGTTATGCATGTCTTATAGTGATATGTTATGTCAGTTTTTCTATCATTATCCATGGCAAATATTATAAATCATAAAAAACTTGGTATAGAATGATATTTATATGCACAACTATGTTATGCATGTCTCATGGTTATAAGTTAAATGATATTTTATATCATCATATATGGCAAATAATTTAAAAGACATGTCAAAATCATAAAAAAAAACTTGGTATTGAATGATATTCAATACATATTCCATATCCAAAGCCTTGAAAAATATATTAAAAAAAACATTGAAAAAGGTATTTATATGCACAACTATGTTATGCATGTTCCATAGTGATATGTTATGTCAGTTATTATATCATTATATGGCAAATAATATAAATCATAAAAAACTTGGTATAGAATGATATTTATACGCACAACTATGTTATGCATGTCTCAAGTGATATGTTATATCAATTTTTATATCATCATACATGGCAAATAATTTAAAAGACATGTCAAAATCATAAAAAAAAACTTGGTATTGAATGATATAAAATACATATTCCATATCCAAAGCCTTGAAAAATATATTAAAAAAACATTAAAAAAGGTATTTATATGCACAACTATGTTATGCATGTTCCATAGTGATATGTTATGTCAGTTTTTATATCATTATACATGGCAAATATTATAAATCATAAAAAACTTGGTATAGAATGATATTTATAAGCACAACTATGTTATGCATGTCTCATGGTTATAAGTTATATCATTTTTTATATCATAATAGTATAAAAATATTTTAAAATATATGTGAACATTATAAAAAACTTGGTATTGAAAGATATTCAATACATATTCTATATCTAAGGACTTGAAAAATATAATAAAAAAACATTGAAAAAGGTATTTATATGCACAACTATGTTATGCATGTCTTATAGTGATATGTTATGTCAGTTTTTCTATCATTATCCATGGCAAATATTATAAATCATAAAAAACTTGGTATAGAATAATATTTATATGCACAACTATGTTATGCATGTCTCATGGTTATAAGTTATATCATTTTTATATCATTATACTTGGCAAATAATTAAAAATATAATTCAAAAAAACTATATACACAACTATGTTATGCACCTCTCATAGTTATATCATTATTTATATCATAAGAGTATAAAAATAATTTAAAATATGTGAATATTATAGAAAACTTTGTATAGAATGATATTTATACGCACAACTATGTTATGCATGTCTCATAGTGATATGTTATGTCAGTTTTTCTATCATTATCCATGGCAAATATTATAAATCATAAAAAACTTGGTATAGAATGATATTTATATGCACAATGTTATGCATGTCTCATGGTTATAAGTTATATCATTTTTATATCATTATACTTGGCAAATAATTAAAAATATATTTCAAAAAAACTATATACACAACTATGTTATGCATCTCTCATAGTTATATCATTATTTATATCATAAGAGTATAAAAATAATTTAAAATATGTGAATATTATAGAAAACTTTGTATAGAATGATATTTATACGCACAACTATGTTATGCATGTCTCATAGTGATATGTTATGTCAGTTTTTCTATCATTATCCATGGCAAATATTATAAATCATAAAAAACTTGGTATAGAATGATATTTATATGCACAATGTTATGCATGTCTCATGGTTATAAGTTAAATGATATTTTATATCATCATATATGGCAAATAATTTAAAAGACATGTCAAAATCATAAAAAAAAACTTGGTATTGAATGATATAAAATACATATTCCATATCCAAAGCCTTGAAAAATATATTAAAAAAACATTAAAAAAGGTATTTATATGGTTTTAAGTTATATCATTTTTTATATCATTATACTTGGTAAATAATTAAATATATATTTCGAAAAACTATATACACAACTATGTTATGCATCTCTCATAGTTATGTCATTATTTATAGCAAATAATTTAAAAGACATGTCAAAATCATAAAAAAAAACTTGGTATTGAATGATATAAAATACATATTCCATATCCAAAGCCTTGAAAAATATATTAAAAAAACATTGAAAAAGGTATTTATATACACAACTATGTTATGTATGTTCCATAGTGATATGTTATGTCAGTTATTATATCATTATATGGCAAATAATATAAATCATAAAAAACTTGGTATAGAATGATATTTATAAGCACAACTATGTTATGCATGTCTCATGGTTATAAGCTATATCATTTTTTATATGATAATAGTATAAAAATATTTTAAAATATATGTGAACATTATAAAAAACTTGGTATTGAAAGATATTCAATACATATTCTATATCTAAGGACATGAAAAATATAATAAAAAAACATTGAAAAAGGTATTTATATGCACAACTATGTCATGCATGTCTTATAGTGATATGTTATGTCAGTTTTTCTATCATTATCCATGGCAAATATTATAAATCATAAAAAACTTGGTATAGAATAATATTTATATGCACAACTATGTTATGCATGTCTCATGGTTATAAGTTATATCATTTTTATATCATTATACTTGGCAAATAATTAAAAATATAATTCAAAAAAACTATATACACAACTATGTTATGCACCTCTCATAGTTATATCATTATTTATATCATAAGAGTATAAAAATAATTTAAAATATGTGAATATTATAGAAAACTTTGTATAGAATGATATTTATACGCACAACTATGTTATGCATGTCTCATAGTGATATGTTATGTCAGTTTTTCTATCATTATCCATGGCAAATATTATAAATCATAAAAAACTTGGTATAGAATGATATTTATATGCACAACTATGTTATGCATGTCTCATGGTTATAAGTTATATCATTTTTATATCATTATACTTGGCAAATAATTAAAAATATAATTCAAAAAAACTATATACACAACTATGTTATGCACCTCTCATAGTTATATCATTATTTATATCATAAGAGTATAAAAATAATTTAAAATATGTGAATATTATAGAAAACTTTGTATAGAATGATATTTATACGCACAACTATGTTATGCATGTCTCATAGTGATATGTTATGTCAGTTTTTCTATCATTATCCATGGCAAATATTATAAATCATAAAAAACTTGGTATAGAATGATATTTATATGCACAACTATGTTATGCATGTCTCATGGTTATAAGTTATATCATTTTTATATCATTATACTTGGCAAATAATTAAAAATATATTTCAAAAAAACTATATACACAACTATGTTATGCACCTCTCATAGTTATATCATTATTTATATCATAAGAGTATTAAAATAATTTAAAATATGTGAATATTATAGAAAACTTTGTATAGAATGATATTTATACGCACAACTATGTTATGCATGTCTCAAAGTGATATGTTATGTCAGTTTTTCTATCATTATCCATGGCAAATATTATAAATCATAAAAAACTTGGTATAGAATGATATTTATATGCACAACTATGTTATGCATGTCTCATGGTTTTAAGTTATATCATTTTTTATATCATTATACTTGGCAAATAATTAAATATATATTTCAAAAAACTATATACACAACTATGTTATGCATCTCTCATAGTTATATCATTATTTATATCACAAGAGTATAAAAATAATTTAAAATATGTGAATATTATAGAAAACTTGGTATAAATTGATATTTATACGCACAACTATGTTATGCATGTCTCATAGTGATATGTTATGTCAGTTTTTATATCATTATAAATGGCAAATATTATAAATCATAAAAAACTTGGTATAGAATGATATTTATACGCACAACTATGTTATGCATGTCTCATGGTTATAAGTTATATGATATTTTATATCATCATATATGGCAACTAATTTAAAAGACATGTCAAAATCATAAAAAAAACTTGGTATTGAATGATAAAAAACACATATTCCATATCCAAAGCCTTGAAAAATATATTAAAAAAAACAATAAAAAAGGTATTTATATGCACAACTATGTTATGCATGTTCCATAGTGATATGTTATGTCAGTTTTTATATCATTATAAATGGCAAATATTATAAATCATAAAAAACTTGGTATAGAATGATATTTATACGCACAACTATGTTATGCATGTCTCATGGTTATATGATATTTTATATCATCATATATGGCAAATAATTTAAAAGACATGTCAAAATCATAAAAAAAAACTTGGTATTGAATGATAAAAAATACATATTCCATATCCAAAGCCTTGAAAAATATATTAAAAAAACATTAAAAAAGGTATTTATATGCACAACTATGTTATGCATGTTCCATAGTGATATGTTATGTCAGTTTTTCTATCATTATCCATGGCAAATATTATAAATCATAAAAAACTTGGTATAGAATGATATTTATATGCACAACTATGTTATGCATGTCTCATGGTTATATCATATTTTATATCATCATATATGGCAAATAATTTAAAAGACATGTCAAAATCATAAAAAAAACTTGGTATTGAATGATATAAAATACATATTCCATATCCAAAGCCTTGAAAAATATATTAAAAAAACATTAAAAAAGGTACTTATATGCACAACTATGTTATGCATGTCTCATAGTGATAAGTTAAATCATTTTTTATATCATAATAGTATAAAAATAATTTAAAATATATGTGAAAATTATAAAAAACTAGGAATATAGTGATATGTTATATCAATTTTTAAGTGATATGTTATATCAATTTTTATATCATCATACATGGCAAATAATTAAAAAGACATGTCAAAATCATAAAAAACTTGGTATTGAAAGATATATAATGCATATTCTATATCTAAGGACTTGAAAAATATAAAAAAAAACAATGAAAAGACATTGAAAAAGGTGTTTATATGCACAACTATGTTATGCATGTTTTATAGTGATATGTTATGTCAGTTTTTATATCATTATACATGGCAAATAATTAAATATATATTTCAAAAAAACTATATGCACAACTATGTTATGCATGTCTCATAGTGATAAGTTAAATCATTTTTTATATCATAATAGTATAAAAATAATTTAAAATATATGTGAAAATTATAAAAAACTAGGAATATAGTGATATGTTATATCAATTTTTAAGTGATATGTTATATCAATTTTTATATCATTAAACAAATAACAAATAATTAAAAAGACATGTCAAAATCATAAAAAACTTGGTATTAAATGATATATAATGCATATTCTATATCTAAGGACTTGAAAAATATAAAAAAAAAACAATGAAAAAACATTAAAAAAGGTATTTATATGCACAACTATGTTATGCATGTCTCATAGTGATATGTTATGTCAGTTTTTATATCATTATACATGGCAAATATTATAAATCATAAAAAACTTGGTATAGAATGATATTTATATGCACAACTATGTTATGCATGTCTCATGGTTATAAGTTATATCATTATACTTGGCAAATAATTAAAAATATATTTCAAAAAAACTATATACACAACTATGTTATGCATCTCTCATAGTTATATCATTATTTATATCATAAGAGTATAAAAATAATTTAAAATATGTGAATATTATAGAAAACTTGGTATAGAATGATATTTATACGCACAACTATGTTATGCATGTCTCATAGTGATATGTTATGTCAGTTTTTCTATCATTATCCATGGCAAATATTATAAATCATAAAAAACTTGGTATAGAATGATATTTATATGCACAACTATGTTATGCATGTCTCATGGTTATATCATATTTTATATCATCATATATGGCAAATAATTTAATAGACATGTCAAAATCATAAAAAAAACTTGGTATTGAATGATATAAAATACATATTCCATATCCAAAGCCTTGAAAAATATATTAAAAAAAACATTGAAAAAGGTATTTTGTATGCACAACTATGTTATGCATGTCTAATAGTGATATGTTATGTCAGTTTTTATATCATTATACATTGCAAATATTATAAATCATAAAAAACATGGTATAGAATGATATTTATTTGCACAACTATGTTATGCATGTCTAATAGTGATATGTTATATTATTTTTTATATCATTATACAGGGCAAATAATCTAATATATATTTCAAAATCATTAAAAACTTGGTATTGAAAGATATTCAATACATATTCTATATCTAAGGACTTGAAAAATATTATAAAAAAACATTGAAAAAGATATTTATTTGCACAACTATGTTATGCATGTCTAATAGTGATATGTTATGTCAGTTTTTATATCAATATACAGGGCAAATAATCTAATATATATTTCAAAATCATAAAAAAACTTGGTATTGAAAGATATTCAATACATATTCTATATATAGGGACTTGAAAAATTAACATGAAAATACATTGAAAAATTATTTATACGCACAACTATGTTACGCATGTCTAATAGTGATATGTTATAGTATTTTTTATATTAATATACAGGGCAAATAATCTAATATATATTTTAAAATTATTAAAAACTTGGTATACATGTCAAATAATCTAATATATATTTTAACATCATAAAATACTTGGTATAGAATGATATTTATACGCACAACTATGTTATGCATGTCTTATAGTGATATGTTATGTCAGTTTTTATATCATTATACATGGCAAATATTATAAATCATAAAAAACATGGTATAGAATGATATTTATTTGCACAACTATGTTATGCATGTCTCATGGATATAAGTTATATCATTTTTTATATCATAATAGTATAAAAATAATTTAATATATATTTCAAAATTATAAAAAACTTGGTATTGAAAGATATTCAATACATATTCTATATCTAAGGACTTGAAAAATATTATAAAAAAAACATTGAAAAAGGTATTTATATGCACAACTATGTTATGCATGTCTAATAGTGATATGTTATGTCAGTTTTTATATCATTATACATGGCAAATAATCTAATATATATTTCAAAATCATAAAAAACTTGGTATTGAAAGATATTCAATACATATTCTATATATAAGGACTTGAAAAATTAACATGAAAATACATTGAAAAATATATTTATACGCACAACTATGTTATGCATGTCTAATAGTGATATGTTATATTATTTTTTATACATGGCAATAATCTAATATATATTTTAAAATTATTAAAAACTTGGTATACATGTCAAATAATCTGATATATATTTCAAAATCATAAAAAACTTGGTATAGAATGATATTTATATGCACAACTATGTTATGCATGTCTAATAGTGATATGTTATATTATTTTTTATATCATTATACATGGCAAATAATCTAAAATATATTTCAAAATCTTAAAAAACTTGGTATTGAAAAATATTTAATACATATTCCATATCTAAGGACTTGAAAAATATAATGAAAAAACATTTAAAAAGGTATTTATATGCACAACTATGTTATGCATGTTTCATAGTGATAAGTTATATCATTATACATGACAAATATTATAAATCATAAAATACTTGGTATTGAAAAATATTTAATACATATTCCATATCTAAGTACTTGAAAAATATAATGAAAAAACATTTAAAAAGGTATTTATATGCAAAACTATGTTATGCATGTCTCATAGTGATAAGTTATAACATTTTTTGTATAATAATACATAGCAAATAATCTAATATATTTCAAAATCATAAAATACTTGGTATTGAATGATATTTCTATGCACGACTATGTTATGCAGATGTTATATTATAATATTATAAATTAATTTAAAATTTGGTATTGAAATATATTTAATACATATTCCATATCTAAGGACTAGAAAAGTAAATAAAAATACATTGAAAAAGGTATTTATATGCACAACTATGTTATGCATGTTTCATAGTGATAAGTTACGTCAGTTCTTATATCATTATACATGGCAAATAATATAAATCATAAAAACCATGGTATAGCATGAAATTTATTTGCACAACTATGTTATGCATGTCTCATAGTGATATGTTATGTCAGTTTTTATATCAATACCCTTAGCCATTATTTTAAAAATAACACTTTGATTAAAAGAAAATTTAATTGAGCCAGTATCCAGATAATATATTTTTGATTAAAATAAAATAAAATTGAAGATGTATGAATGAATGAATTTAAATACAATTCTATATTGTATCTATTAGTTGCATATAGTTCAACACATTAATTTAAATAAAACAAAAAGCGATCGTTGTAAAAATAAAATATGAACGTTAATACTGTTTTCACATGTAGGCGGAGGGTCGTGGCATTTAAAAAAGGGATTATTTTTCAAAAAAATCAGTAATTAAAAAAAAAAATAAAATTTTCTTTTGTTTTTGGTTTTTTACTTTCACACCCCTTTGGGACTTTCCACTAGCTCTACTGGCTTTGGTATGTCTCCAATAATCTGTGGAGAGCCTTGTACCGTTAATAAGGGTAATCATTAAGTAATTTCTGGCGGGATTAATGGATGTTCCACTAAATTGGTTTTTTACTTTCCCACCCCTTTGGGACTTTCCAATAGCTCTACTGGATTTGGTATGTCCCCAATAATCTGTGGAGGGCCTTGTACCGTTACGTAGGGTTATCATTAAGTCATTTCTGGCGGGAATAATGGATGTTCCGGTGGGTTTGGCGGCCATTTTAATACACTCTTATGCACTAAATTGGTTTTTTACTTTCCCACCCCTTTGGGACTTTCCAATAGCTCTACTAGATCTGGTATGTCTCCAATAATCTGTGGAGAGCCTTGTACCGTTAATAAGGGTAATTATTAGGTGATTTCCAGCGGGATTGATGGATGTTCCACTAAATTGGTTTTTTACTTTCCCACCCCTTTGGGACTTTCCAATAGCTCTACTGGATTTGGTATGTCCCCAATAATCTGTGGAGGGCCTTGTACCGTTACGTAGGGTTATCATTATGTTCTGGTGGGTTTGGCGGCCATTTTAATACACACTTATGACCTAATTTTGTTTTTTTACTTGCTTACCCCTTTGGGACATTCCAATAGCTCTACTGGATTTGGTATGTCCCCAATAATCTGTGGAGGGCCTTGTACCGTTACGTAGGGTTATCATTAAGTCATTTCTGGCGGGAATAATGGATGTTCCGGTGGGTTTGGCGGCCATTTTAATACACTCTTATGCACTAAATTGGTTTTTTACTTTCCCACCCCTTTGGGACTTTCCAATAGCTCTACTAGATCTGGTATGTCTCCAATAATCTGTGGAGAGCCTTGTACCGTTAATAAAGGTAATTATTAGGTGATTTCCAGCGGGATTGATGGATGTTCCACTAAATTGGTTTTTTACTTTCCCACCCGTTTCCATAGCTCTACTAGCTTTGGCATGTCCCCAATAATCTGTGGAGAGCCTTGTACCGTTACGTAGGGCTATCATTATGTTCTGGTGGGTTTGGCGGCCATTTTAATACACACTTATGACCTAATTTTGTTTTTTTACTTTCTTACCCCTTTGGGACTTTCCAATAGCTCTACTAGATCTGGTATGTCTCCAATAATCTGTGGAGAGCCTTGTACCGTTAGTAAAGGTAATCATTAAGTGATTTCCGGCGGGATTGATGGATGTTCCACTAAATTGGTTTTTTACTTTCCCAATAGCTCTACTAGCTTTGGTATGTCCCCAATAATCTGTGGAGAGCCTTGTACCGTTATAAAGGTAATCATTAAGTCATTTCCAGCGGGATTGATGGATGTTCCACTAAATTGGTTTTTTACTTTCCCATTTCCATAGCTCTACTAGATTTGGTATGTCCCCAATAATCTGTGGAGGGCCTTGTACCGTTACGTAGGGTTATCATTATGTTCTGGTGGGTTTGGCGGCCATTTTAATACACACTTATGACCTAATTTTGTTTTTTTACTTTCCCACCCCTTTGGGACTTTCCAATAGCTCTACTGGATTTGGTATGTCCCCAATAATCTGTGGAGGGCCTTGTACCGTTACGTAGGGTTATCATTATGTTCTGGTGGGTTTGGCGGCCATTTTAATACACACTTATGACCTAATTTTGTTTTTTACTTTCTTACCCCTTTGGGACTTTCCAATAGCTCTACTAGATCTGGTATGTCTCCAATAATCTGTGGAGAGCCTTGTACCGTTAATAAAGGTAATTATTAGGTGATTTCCAGCGGGATTGATGGATGTTCCACTAAATTGGATTTTTACTTTCCCAATAGCTCTACTATCTTTGGTATGTCCCCAATAATCTGTGGAGAGCCTTGTACCGTTACTTATGGTAATCATTAAGTCATTTCTGGCGGTAATAATGGATGTTCCGGTGGGTTTGGCGGCCATTTTAATACACTCTTATGCACTAAATTGTTTTTTTACTTTCCCACCCCTTTGGGACTTTCCAATAGCTCTACTGGATTTGGTATGTCCCCAATAATCTGTGGAGGGCCTTGTACCGTTACGTAGGGTTATCATTATGTTCTGGTGGGTTTGGCGGCCATTTTAATACACACTTATGACCTAATTTTGTTTTTTTACTTTCCCACCCCTTTGGGACTTTCCAATAGCTCTACTGGATTTGGTATGTCCCCAATAATCTGTGGAGGGCCTTGTACCGTTACGTAGGGTTATCATTATGTTCTGGTGGGTTTGGCGGCCATTTTAATACACACTTATGACCTAATTTTGTTTTTTACTTTCTTACCCCTTTGGGACTTTCCAATAGCTCTACTAGATTTGGTATGTCTCCAATAATCTGTGGAGAGCCTTGTACCGTTACTAAGGGTAATTATTAGGTGATTTCCAGCGGGATTGATGGATGTTCCACTAAATTGGTTTTTTACTTTCTCCATTATAGCTCTACTATCTTTGGTATGTCCCCAATAATCTGTGGAGAGCCTTGTACCGTTACGTAGGGTAATCATTAAGTCATTTCTGGCGGTAATAATGGATGTTCCGGTGGGTTTGGGGGTTATTTTAATACACTCTTATGCACTAAATTGGTTTTTTACTTTCCCACCCCTTTGGGACTTTCCAATAGCTCTACTAGATCTGGTATGTCTCCAATAATCTGTGGAGAGCCTTGTACCGTTACTAAGGGTAATCATTAAGTAATTTCCGACGGGATTGATGGATGTTCCACTAAATTGGTTTTTTACTTTCCCACCCCTTTGGGACTTTCCAATAGCTCTACTGGATTTGGTATGTCCCCAATAATCTGTGGAGGGCCTTGTACCGTTACGTAGGGTTATCATTATGTTCTGGTGGGTTTGGCGGCCATTTTAATACACACTTATGACCTAATTTTGTTTTTTTACTTGCTTACCCCTTTGGGACATTCCAATAGCTCTACTGGATTTGGTATGTCCCCAATAACCTGTGGAGGGCCATGTACCGTTACGTAGGGTTATCATTAAGTCATTTCTGGCGGGAATAATGGATGTTCCGGTGGGTTTGGCGGCCATTTTAATACACTCTTATGCACTAAATTGGTTTTTTACTTTCCCACCCCTTTGGGACTTTCCAATAGCTCTACTAGATCTGGTATGTCTCCAATAATCTGTGGAGAGCCTTGTACCGTTAATAAAGGTAATTATTAGGTGATTTCCAGCGGGATTGATGGATGTTCCACTAAATTGGTTTTTTACTTTCCCATTTCATAGCTCTACTAGCTTTGGTATGTCCCCAATAATCTGTGGAGGGCCTTGTACCGTTACGTAGGGTTATCATTAAGTCATTTCTGGCGGGAATAATGGATGTTCCGGTGGGTTTGGCGGCCATTTTAATACACTTTTATGCACTAAATTGGTTTTTTACTTTCCCACCCCTTTGGGACTTTCCAATAGCTCTACTGGATTTGGTATGTCCCCAATAATCTGTGGAGGGCCTTGTACCGTTACGTAGGGTTATCATTATGTTCTGGTGGGTTTGGCGGCCATTTTAATACACACTTATGACCTAATTTTGTTTTTTTACTTTCTTACCCCTTTGGGACTTTCCAATAGCTCTACTAGATTTGGTATGTCTCCAATAATCTGTGGAGGGCCTTGTACCGTTACGTAGGGTTATCATTATGTTCTGGTGGGTTTGGCGGCCATTTTAATACACACTTATGACCTAATTTTGTTTTTTTACTTTCTTACCCCTTTGGGACTTTCCAATAGCTCTACTAGATTTGGTATGTCTCCAATAATCTGTGGAGAGCCTTGTACCGTTACTAAGGGTAATCATTAAGTCATTTCCGGCTTTGGTATGTCCCCAATAATCTGTGGAGAGCCTTGTACCGTTACTTAGGGTAATCATTAAGTCATTTCTGGCGGGAATAATGGATGTTCCGGTGGGTTTGGCGGCCATTTTAATACACTCTTATGCACTAAATTGTTTTTTTACTTTCCCACCCCTTTGGGACTTTCCAATAGCTCTACTAGATCTGGTATGTCTCCAATAATCTGTGGAGAGCCTTGTACCGTTAATAAGGGTAATTATTAGGTAATTTCCGACGGGATTGATGGATGTTCCACTAAATTGGTTTTTTACTTTCCCACCCCTTTGGGACTTTCCAATAGCTCTACTGGATTTGGTATGTCCCCAATAATCTGTGGAGGGCCTTGTACCGTTACGTAGGGTTATCATTATGTTCTGGTGGGTTTGGCGGCCATTTTAATACACACTTATGACCTAATTTTGTTTTTTTACTTTCTTACCCCTTTGGGACATTCCAATAGCTCTACTGGATTTGGTATGTCCCCAATAATCTGTGGAGGGCCTTGTACCGTTACGTAGGGTTATCATTAAGTCATTTCTGGCGGGAATAATGGATGTTCCGGTGGGTTTGGCGGCCATTTTAATACACTCTTATGCACTAAATTGGTTTTTTACTTTCCCACCCCTTTGGGACTTTCCAATAGCTCTACTAGATTTGGTATGTCTCCAATAATCTGTGGAGAGCCTTGTACCGTTAATAAAGGTAATCATTAGGTAATTTCCAGAGGGATTAATGGATGTTCCACTAAATTGGTTTTTTACTTTCCCACTTCTTTCCATAGCTATACTCGATTTGGTATGTCCCCAATAATCTGTGGAGGGCCTTGTACCGTTACGTAGGGTTATCATTATGTTCTGGTGGGTTTGGCGGCCATTTTAATACACACTTATGACCTAATTTTGTTTTTTACTTTCTTACCCCTTTGGGACTTTCCAATAGCTCTACTAGATCTGGTATGTCTCCAATAATCTGTGGAGAGCCTTGTACCGTTACTAAGGGTAATCATTAAGTCATTTCCGGCGGGATTGATGGATGTTCCACTAAATTGGTTTTTTACTTTCCCACTTTCCATAGCTCTACTAGCTTTGGTATGTCTCCAATAATCTGTGGAGAGCCTTGTACCGTTACTAAAGGTAATCATTAAGTCATTTCCGGCGGGATTCATGGATGTTCCACTAAATTGGTTTTTTACTTTCCCACCCTTTGGCTTTCCATAGCTATACTCGATTTGGTATGTCCCCAATAATCTGTGGAGGGCCTTGTACCGTTACGTAGGGTTATCATTATGTTCTGGTGGATTTGGCGGCCATTTTAATACACACCTATGAACTAAATTTGTTTTTTACTTTCCCACCCCTTTGGGACTTTCCAATAGCTCTACTGGATTTGGTATGTCCCCAATAATCTGTGGAGGGCCTTGTACCGTTACGTAGGGTTATCATTATATATGTGTTCTGGTGGGTTTGGCGGCCATTTTAATACACACTTATGACCTAATTTTGTTTTTTTACTTTCTTACCCCTTTGGGACTTTCCAATAGCTCTACTAGATCTGGTATGTCTCCAATAATCTGTGGAGAGCCTTGTACCGTTAATAAAGGTAATTATTAGGTGATTTCCAGCGGGATTGATGGATGTTCCACTAAATTGGTTTTTTACTTTCTCCATTTTCATAGCTCTACTAGCTTTGGTATGTCCCCAATAATCTGTGGAGAGCCTTGTACCGTTACTTAGGGTAATCATTAAGTCATTTCTGGCGGGAATAATGGATGTTCCGGTGGGTTTGGCGGCCATTTTAATACACTCTTATGCACTAAATTGGTTTTTTACTTTCCCACCCCTTTGGGACTTTCCAATAGCTCTACTGGATTTGGTATGTCCCCAATAATCTGTGGAGGGCCTTGTACCGTTACGTAGGGTTATCATTATGTTCTGGTGGGTTTGGCGGCCATTTTAATACACACTTATGACCTAATTTTGTTTTTTTACTTTCCCACCCCTTTGGGACTTTCCAATAGCTCTACTGGATTTGGTATGTCCCCAATAATCTGTGGAGGGCCTTGTACCGTTACGTAGGGTTATCATTATCTTTTCGGTTGTGTTCTGGTGGGTTTGGCGGCCATTTTAATACACACTTATGACTTAATTTTGTTTTTTACTTTCTTACCCCTTTGGGACTTTCCAATAGCTCTACTAGATCTGGTATGTCTCCAATAATCTGTGGAGAGCCTTGTACCGTTACTAAGGGTAATCATTAAGTTATTTCCCGCGGGATTGATGGATGTTCCACTAAATTGGTTTTTTACTTTCTCCAATAGCTCTACTATCTTTGGTATGTCCCCAATAATCTGTGGAGAGCCTTGTACCGTTACTTAGGGTAATCATTAAGTCATTTCTGGCGGGAATAATGGATGTTCCGGTGGGTTTGGCGGCTATTTTAATACACTTTTATGCACTAAATTGTTTTTTTACTTTCCCACCCCTTTGGGACTTTCCAATAGCTCTACTAGATCTGGTATGTCTCCAATAATCTGTGGAGAGCCTTGTACCGTTACTAAGGGTAATCATTAGGTAATTTCCCGCGGGATTGATGGATGTTCCACTAAATTGGTTTTTTACTTTCCCACCCCTTTGGGACTTTCCAATAGCTCTACTGGATTTGGTATGTCCCCAATAATCTGTGGAGGGCCTTGTACCGTTACGTAGGGTTATCATTATGTTCTGGTGGGTTTGGCGGCCATTTTAATACACACTTATGACCTAATTTTGTTTTTTTACTTTCTTACCCCTTTGGGACTTTCCAATAGCTCTACTGGATTTGGTATGTCCCCAATAATCTGTGGAGGGCCTTGTACCGTTACGTAGGGTTATCATTAAGTCATTTCTGGCGGGAATAATGGATGTTCCGGTGGGTTTGGCGGCCATTTTAATACACTCTTATGCACTAAATTGGTTTTTTACTTTCCCACCCCTTTGGGACTTTCCAATAGCTCTACTAGATCTGGTATGTCTCCAATAATCTGTGGAGAGCCTTGTACCGTTAATAAAGGTAATTATTAGGTGATTTCCGGCGGGATTGATGGATGTTCCACTAAATTGGTTTTTTACTTTCCCAATAGCTCTACTAGCTTTGGTATGTCCCCAATAATCTGTGGAGGGCCTTGTACCGTTACGTAGGGTTATCATTAAGTCATTTCTGGCGGGAATAATGGATGTTCCGGTGGGTTTGGCGGCCATTTTAATACACTTTTATGCACTAAATTGGTTTTTTACTTTCCCACCCCTTTGGGACTTTCCAATAGCTCTACTGGATTTGGTATGTCCCCAATAATCTGTGGAGGGCCTTGTACCGTTACGTAGGGTTATCATTATGTTCTGGTGGGTTTGGCGGCCATTTTAATACACACTTATGACCTAATTTTGTTTTTTTACTTTCTTACCCCTTTGGGACTTTCCAATAGCTCTACTAGATTTGGTATGTCTCCAATAATCTGTGGAGGGCCTTGTACCGTTACGTAGGGTTATCATTATATGTGTTCTGGTGGGTTTGGCGGCCATTTTAATACACACTTATGACCTAATTTTGTTTTTTTACTTTCTTACCCCTTTGGGACTTTCCAATAGCTCTACTAGATTTGGTATGTCTCCAATAATCTGTGGAGAGCCTTGTACCGTTAATAAGGGTAATTATTAAGTCATTTCCGGCGGGATTAATGGATGTTCCACTAAATTGGTTTTTTACTTTCCCACCCCTTTGGGACTTTCCAATAGCTCTACTAGATTTGGTATGTCTCCAATAATCTGTGGAGAGCCTTGTACCGTTAATAAGGGTAATCATTTAGTCATTTCCGGCGGGATTGATGGATGTTCCATTTTAATACACACTTTACTAAATTGGTTTTTTACTTTCCCACCCCTTTGGGACTTTCCAATAGCTCTACTGGATTTGGTATGTCCCCAATAATCTGTGGAGGGCCTTGTACCGTTACTTAGGGTAATCATTAAGTCATTTC